>VYXB01000122.1:374070-394876 GCA_013397135.1 Pachyramphus minor | reverse complement strand
CCCCGCCATTTTTATTGCCTCAGAAAGCACTGGCTGTGTACCAAGAACTTAACATAGACTGTCTCTAACATATGTCGAGCAGTGAGTCAAACAGATTTTGCTGACCTACAGTGCTGACCAGAATTGAAGACAGGAAAAAAAAATCCAAGATATCAAAAACATAAAACATGAAATAAACCTGATGATTTCAGTAGATTAAACTCAATGAAAAATGTTCAGTGTCAAGCTTTGAATGGCTGCAGCTTTCTCGTAAATCAACAGTGCTAAAAGGAGGCTGTGGGAGAAAGCAGTAGCGTTAGTGCTGGGGAATCATTGTGCCTAATAACCTGTGTCTCTGCCATTTCACAAACGTCTGGTAAGTGCATGAGAAAAAGCAGATTTTCGGTGAAATTTGTGGACAAATTTCAAGAGAGATAATGGTCAAAATCCAGTAGGTGCGTTCTCAGCAGACTGAGTGGGCGTGAGAGGGAAGTTGCGTTCCCTCCATGCAGTGCCAAGAACTGACCCTGTTCACATTGACTGTTGCAGATCCAGAGGGCCTCGTCCAACTCAACCCTGAATTTGTACAGAGAGCTGACGGGACTTCGTGACAATGAGCTCCCCATTAATCGGGGGTGGATGTGCTACATCTGGAATGACAGTAACGTGTTTGTGTATGTGAGGGAACTCGATGGGTTAGATAGAACCTTCATGATGGTCCTCAACTTTGGGCAGGAATCGACAATAGACCTGAGAGCTATAGTTCCTAATCTTCCCTCTGAAGCTGTTATTAGACTAAGTACTCATTTTAGCAGTGCTGGTAAAGCTGTCTCTACTGAACTAATTAAAACTGGAATGGGAGAAGGCCTGGTCCTTGAATATAAAACAGCAAAGCCTGTCCATACTATGGAAGCTTTTCAAGGAAAGTGTTTTGTGGCAGAAAAAGCTTGTTATTCCATGGCCTTAAATTTACTCTACATGAACTGTTAAGTACAGGAGTAGAATAACTAAGCTTTCGTGTTAATTTAGAAGATACTGGCTTCACGGAAATACTAAAAATACTCCGTTTTCTTTGGCTTTTCAAACTTTATACAAAATAAACAACCTGAAAACTAAAACATACACCTAATTGCCTTGTATCTGAATTGGTGATGAAAAGGAATAAGTATGGTATAAACTCCCCCTTAGGGTCTGTGGAGAAGAAAAGTAAACCTATAAAAAACCTGTCCTGTTAAAGTGTGTGTATTTTTGGGAGGAAACAGAACAGTTGCTTTTTGGGTGCCGCCTGTTACAGTTGCTGGTTATTAAGAGCTGGTTATTAATAGCTCCAAAGCCTGTGGCAGTTCATAATAAATATTTACAAATCTGTAGATTTGTGAAACTTACTCTAAAGGGGTGGCCTTGTATTTGCTAAAACAGGTAAACACAAGTGGGACTGATATATGTGGTTGTGATGTCTTACCTCTTCTCTCAACTCTAACAGCTCTGATTATCCTCAAAGTTAGTAAGAAAAAGAACAAAATATAGCTAATATATCTAATTCTACACTCAGGATTGCATTTCCAATTGATTCTTCCCCTCCCTGCTGAGTTAGAATACACTCCCTTACTTCTCTTCCTACCCTAAGGCTGAGGTAAGGGGTGTGTACTTCAGTTCACACACTTTAGTTCAGCTGAAGCAACTGTTACAGCTGAAGCTGATTGTCACATTTGTGCTTTCATTTGCATTTGCTGCACCTGCAGTGGCTGATGTGGCCCAAAGGAAGAGTCAGCATTTGACTTGTTGCAGTCTGCTGTTGGCACAGGGGTTCATCAGGGGAACTTTGTTTTGGTTTGAGGAAGCTATGACCACAATGTATCTTCCACCTGCTCCTGGCCCTACTTGTGCACCAAGCATGTATTTTAACAAGCAATGCACAGCTGGTTTGTGCCTTGCTTAGAGGGCAGTTAAGCTATGAACTGAGCTGCTTCCATGGGGGCATTCTTTTTGTCTTATCCTCTGGACAAACTCTGGCATCATCCTCTGGGGCATTCATCTTGTCTTCCAGAGGGACTTTGGCACCTCCTTTTTAAGACTAACATGCTAGTTAAGGTAACTGCAAGGTAACTTTTAATCTACTCAGATCAAAGAGATTTGCTAAAGTTGCTGTTCTTGAGAGTCCATTTCTTTGTAGTTTGATCAATCCTGCCATGTGATCAGTACACTATGACTGCTGTGTAGATAGGAAGGGCAACAATCATCAGCACCTACATGTGGGAATTAGTTTTAGAAGTAGTGAGACTTTTTCATCAAGTACTACTTAGGAGTTTTACTGCCTCGTGTAAAAGGTGGTCTTACAAGAGATGCCTTAGGATGGAGAGGTGCATGTTCTACTAAAGGGGAGGCTTTATGTGCCAGTCATTGTGCTCAGCTCTGCTCATGTAGGGCTGCACTGCTGGCTTGTGTGAACAGAACTTAGTGAACAAACTGATTTATGCTGGCAGCTACTTCTCTACTACCAGGCAGCAGAGAAACTCAGTTCTTGGTCTGTATGTTTATAAGCCAATGCCACACCCACCTTTGTGTACTTATGCCCATCAAGCAGGGATCCAGGAGCACTCTGGAGAAAGTGTTTATTTTCCATACAAATAAAAATCCGACCTAAAGTTCTCCAGGTGGTCATTGTGTTTATTAGCTATTTGCAGGCTTTGCTATGATGTTGGAGATGGCATACTTCAAGTTCTTTGTTCAGAAAAGCAAGGTGTCTTGCAACCTAAAATAATGAAAATATTTTATTACAAAGTAAAATTCTTTGCACTATAAACCTTCAGGCTCTTGTGCAGCTATCCTAATCTTCTTCCTTTCCTAGACTAGGAAATATCTTGCCCTAAGACAGAATGAAGCTCTTCCTGAAAGAATTAATTTTGAGAGTTACTGCCACAACCACCAAATTAACATTTGCTAGGATTTGTTCAAAATAACAGTAATAAAATTTGTATCCAACTGTGATAGTCTGAGACATCGATTACAATATACTGTGTTGCTTTTAACATGCATACTTGTATAAAGTGCAAAATCTTGAAAGCTAATTGTAATAGCTTTGATAGTCCAGATCATGCATTTCACAATGTAAAGATCAAGCCCATCATATGTCTTACACATGAGGGAGATGGAAGTAAATAGTATGACAATTTTAAGCACTTAATACTCTACAGTGCAAGACTTTTCCTGCTGGAATAATGTTTTGCCCAACTTAGAACCTTTCATTCAACGCTCTCGACACATAACAGTGGGAACTGAAAACTGTTTTGAGGCTGTTTCAATAATCTGGCCCTGTCACTGTCTCTTTTCTATCTACAGAGGTATATATATAGATAAATATATATAATTATATATATAAATTGCTGCGTTATATATATATAAAACCAGCAATTGCTCTTGCAGTTTTTCTTTGTTATACTTTAAACATACATTCAGTGACTGCACGACTACTGAAACTGAAGTATCAATTGAGGGGACACCTCCCTCCAACATGTCATGGACATGTACAATAAAGGGAACATACCTCACTCAGTGAGTGCTCCCAAGATGAATCACAATGGCTGCCATTTGCCTGGACATCTAAGATGATATTAGGAATCCAATTTCCTGGAATAATGAAGCTAGTGATCACTTTACATTGAATGAACAAGGAAAAAGGTAAGTGGGGATGTGAGTCGTTTAGGTATAGATAATTCTGCCTTCAGTCCTGACAGAATTTCTATTATTCCTTAAAAAAAAAAAAAAATCATATAGGGGCTTTCTGAATGAATTACTGTATTTCAATTAATTGCATATTTGAGAAGTATTTATCTATTTAGTGTGTTTGTTCTCTTTCAGTTTTTTTTTTTTTTGAAAGATGTGGTTTTTTTCTTTCTGAGCCAAGACTGCAACCACAACCGCAGCATCTGCTGTTCTCAACCATCACAGCTGTGCTGCTTGCAGATACAGGGCATAATGAAATTTAGAAAAGGTTATTCAAGATGCTGATGTAAAAACCTCTTCCCAAATGAGACAGTACTAGAAAATGGTAATACTTGAATGCACCTTTTGCTGGAAAGTGTCCCAAAGCTAGTCTTAAGTTTCAGGTATAAAAGCATCTGTGCCTTGGCCTTGCTGTTGTTCTGCCTTGGACTAAGACCTGCAGCTTTATCAAAGTGAGAAAAGTGGGTTTTTGTGGCGCAGCAAAGGTAAGATTTTATCCAGGTGTTGCTGAGAACTGCAGTCTGGGCCGGTTGGTAGCTGGACTGATGGTTTGGGTTCACCTTGTACTGCCCGACAGCTGCCGTATGTTGCGGCCTAAGAAAGAGTGAGCCCCACTCACGTGCTCTCCATCTTTATATTTTTGCATCTCAGAGCCTGTTGTGGAGCTAAAAATATGGGATTGTGTTGCACAAATGAATTTGTTTAAGGAGGAATCAATCTCTATGGTGTTTAATTACATGACTATTAATATTTGGTTTAATGAACTCCATTTATCTGTAATATTCTTGCCCTTACCTTTCTTACTTGTTCTGCTGGCATGATCTAGTGCAGCCTTCCTAAGTTTCTGAACATACCGTAAGACTCCTGTTAGTGGTATCCGCTGATCATTTTCATATGCCGTGATAAAAACTGAAGGATAACACTGAGATTAAAAACCAAAACCAGTTAAATACTTGACAACTGGCTTTTCTCACAGAGTAACAAATTTTTTTCTTACTGTACAACTTGTCAGGATTTATCTAAAAACATGTATTACATAATTACTTAAAGAACCCACTTTTATCACTAACTGCAAAAAACATTTTAGTCTGAAAAATGACTTAATAGTACTTGCAAAAGTAAAAAAAAAAGTAAAACTACTTGCAAAAGATCATCAAAAACATCTTTCTCCCACGGTAAAAGTCTGATAATTGCGAAAAAAAAGAAAAAGGGAGTAGTAGTCATGGGATGGTTCACCTTACAACAGTAGTTGAGCTTTATTTTTGCTACCTTTCTGCACAGAAAAAGTTGGTTTTTAAATACTAAGATTTTACTTAATGAAGCTATGCAGCACAGCTAGCACATTATTTCAAATAAAGATTTCCCCTGGGATGACAATGTCAAAGCTATAGCTCCTTTTCCATTTCAGTGTTTGCCTCTGAGAAAGAATTAAATCAGTTGAAAATACTGCCTTCCTTCTGTGACAAAGTCTGCAAATCCCAGTAGAAAAACAGAAAGCCCCCACAAAAGGAGAAGATATTTTGCATGTTGAGGTTAGTTATACCACAGAGTAATCTATTGCTTCCTAAGAGTCCTAAAAAGGAAGTTTTGAAATATATTGATTGTTTAGAAGGCATTTGGTTAATCTCAGTAGTCACTTGTGACTCCAAATATTGCTAAGATTATTACTGAAATAATTAATATTGGAGTTTTTAAAAAATCTATTATCCACTTTTTGTTTTCCACAAAAAGTTGTAAACCACTACACTTTACTACTGTAGTATTCCACATAGAAAGCATAATTTTACCTGTGGCTTAATATTCTGGTATGGACAATAGCTTTTGATATACTTCATACATTTTTCATCTTCTAATGGATTTCCCCATTCTTCTTGTTCCTCAATTGTCAGTGGGAGATGAGTTTTCATCATTGTATTTAGAACATCTACAAAAGGAGCCTTAGAAGTCATTAAAAGAAAAAAAAGTTGGCAAATAAGACAGAGGACCTTGAATGGTAAGTCAAATGTGTTCTCAAACAAATGAGGAAAGTGAATTTTGAGTTGGAATGTTTCCAGTTCAGAAACTGGTAGAATGAAACAGAAAATACAGCTTAATGTTATAATCCATAAAAGATCTGCAGCACCTCACCTGTAAAACCATGGCTCTGATCAATTCTGGGTCAGTGTTGCACAGGGCTCCTGCAAGAACTCCTCCAGCACTGGCAGCTGCCAGTGCTGTGTGTTTGGGCTGAGAAAACCCCAGTTCGTGCAGCAGCATGATGCAAGCCTTAAGGTCATGGAGACCTTTGAGTTTATTATGCTGACATCCATCTTTGTGCCAGCTAAGGCCTAGCTCTCCTCCACCCCTGAAATTTAAAGAATTCAAGTTTGAGTCTGTTTGGAAAATATTACACAGCAAAGCTTCAGATAATGAAAGAGAAGCAGCAGCTAAATTTTTTCTTTACATTCTTTACGCTCATTTATGGCTAAAAGACACAACATGAAGACAAAATAAATCCATGCATGATGATTGGTGAAAATACTAACTCTGTAAGGGCACTCTGTGCCCTTGTGTGCTTGTGTCCTGGAACTCACAGGGAAAACACCACTTTAGGACACTGTCCTTGTAGGCAATACAAATTCAGACAATAATATTATCTTTCTATACAAGAAACTATTAGAACATCTAAAACATTTTCAATACTTACATCACTAACACTAGCATTTATGAAAAACAGTAAAACAGTATTTCTTAGCTCCACAGCAGACTCTCAGGATTTGTCTTCTGCATAGCTTAAATTCTGACACCGTTTGAAAGGTGGGTTTGGGGTTTTTTCCCCCCTGGGTTATGAATTCTAAATACTACTTGAAATGTTACATTTTGTAACACAGGATTATAGAATGAATTTATATTTATTTCTACACAACCACAATTTTGGTTCTAAGCCACTTGAAGGTTCCTTTCCTGGTTTCAAGTTTAAAATTAATTAACTGATTAGTCTGCCATCTTTGGATGAAGAATCCATCTTCATCTAAGACTGACTTGCATTTAAGGGGGCAGGAGGAAGAACAGCACAATGCTTGCCACTGAGTACAGCAGATATATTTATATGCTGAATTTGTTTTGGGACTGGTATTTCAAACAATTACACATTTCCCCCCCTTCTTCCCTGTCCCCTAAAAGTGATTCTTTTGTTATCTTCCTTTCCTGCTTACCTCAGTGAAAATGTCAAGCCTATTGCACATGCTGGTTTTAGAAAACTGTTAGATTTGTAGCTAAACTGGAGGCAGAGGATGTAGCCAATGAAAGAACAGAAGATGTGGGTTAAATGCTTAGTTATTGCTGTAGAAGGCAAATGGTTTTCAGAAGACACAGACTGATCACTAGCACACGGTGCCCTCAGAAAGAGAGGGAGGTAACATGTTACTGCAATTTGAACGTCATCAACGTTTTTGTTGACAAGAGGTAATGAGACTTCAGAAGATTGCAAGATACGTACAACCATCCTGTAGATTTAAGAAACCTAAATGCAGTATGTGCTTGTCTTCTTTTTCCCTGGGGCAAATTTATTTTACAAACTATTTAAAAAATCTACAAAGAGAAGAATAATTACACATAGCTACATGAAAAAATTTTCTCGACATCTTTCACTGCACATCAAGAAATACCTGTACATCCCACATTAAAATCTTAATTCCATTTTATATTTGACTTACCTAACATGGCAATATGCTAATATCCAACCCTCTTCAATTAACATCAGCTTCTCTTCTTTAAAGCTCATGTTCAAATCTATGCCATAAGCTCCATATACATGAACTAGAAGTGGTTTCCTGTGTAGCTCTTTAGAATTCATATTATGAAAAACTGTAATTGGCACCAAAGTTTCATCCTGGAAAAGGAGTATTTTTACAATAAGGGACATGGAAGAAATCTCAATGACACATGGCAATGAAAACTTCAATTATTTATTTTAAAATGTGTTTTTTTGATTACAGTAATTTTTTTTCACTTAGAATATTCAAAGCACTCTTGAAAAATAAAGCACGAGACTGAACCTCTGCTGTGTGGGCAGAGTATAAATTCATTTAAGTGCAACACCTGAGGAGTTTTTAAACTACCAAAGCACCCGAGTCTTCCTTCCCACTTTAACACCAAGAATATATGTTATTAACAAAACAGTTTACCACTTACCACAGTACAAACTCTTTATTAACATCTCCAAATTTTTAAACTCAGGCTGTTAAAACTTTCCTGTCTTGATCTACACTGTGCAGCTGGTTGTGGGGAGCTCTTTTCAACAGAGCATCTTTTTCATTTATCATGTAGAGTACAATACCATACATCAACCAGCAATTCTAACTTCTACTATACTAAGATCCTTGACTCATCGTGTGCTGTTATCTCCTCTGGCATACCCAGGTTAATGGAAAAAAAAAATCACGACTCTTTCTGGTTCTTCTCTATAGCACTGAAGAAAACACCCACTGTTTAGTAACTATAGCACCAACTGCTCTTTACATTTTTTTAATCTGTATTCCCTGCCAAATGCACTTTCTTTAAATGGGTGGGGAGGAAGGAAAGAATAAAAGGAAAGGGAAAGGACTGAAAAAAATCTTACCTTGCTTTTAGCTAGTAAACGTGTAGTGTGACAATTCGTAATAATTGGTACCTCTTGCACAGCTTGTTCAATGAGATTATTTTCTTTAAATGAATATGCAAAACGTTTAGGGGGGTGTACTGGGGAGGACAGCTGAAAATAGCAAGTGCTGGTGGTATGTTCAGGATGAGATTCCAATTCAAATTCACAGGCCCACGTAGGTAGCTGAGAAAACATGGCATTTCAAGTGAGACCCTTACATTGCTGCTGAAAATTTTGCTTAGTGTGTCCTTCAGAGGAAAAGGCTTTGGATATTGACTAATTATCTTCAGTTTGTATGTAGCACAATCTGTGTTTTCTTTTAAATTCAGTAGTGAATGAGTCAAAAAGTGAAAGACTTGGGTGAACTTTTCCCCTGAGGCCATTGGATAAAGTTCAGCAACGAAATAAAAAAGAAAAACGAATTTAAATTCAGTTTAAAATGGGCATTAATGCAGATTCTATTTTTTTTTAAACTGAAACAGTAATTGAAATGATTCCTCATAGGTTTTTATTTTTTAGATCCTATTTCTTATTGCATTTCCAGTTCTACTTCAACATGTTATACAGCCAAGTCCCTGTCAGCTGTTATGCTTTTACTGTGAGTTCACTCAGTAATGCCTAGCCACTGAAAACCCCTGCCTCTTTAACTCTGTTCCTAGTGCCAGCCATTGTGAAGAACAAAACCTTTTCCTGGCACATTAACCCTCAGACACTTACTGTTATTATATTTAAGGTTTTCAACTTTGCTAAGAATGAACGAAATCAAGATTCATTCTTTGAGAGCAGCAGGGATGTAGCCAAACCCTTTGCCAGGCCATTACTTACTCGGGTTAAGTTGCTAGAGACTTTTGAAATGGCAGCAAAAGTCCAAGTTCTCCCGAGTAACTGCAGACCCTTTCTGAATAAATAAACTATGATCATTTTAAAAAATGAAGATTTTGGAGACCATACAGTATACTTTCTTGAAAACCTTTTTCCACTGAAGTTTTATAGAATGCAGCGTTGGCAGCTTGTTGCAATATACTTGTAAGTAGTTCAGATTGTATTTTTCAGGCAAACAAATCAATTAATTATTTCATCTGAATGGTCTCCAGAAATCATAGGTTTCAATTGAGTCACTCTGGTTTTAGTCCACAAGCAAGAACTTGAGAAGGGAAAAAATACTTTGCATCAATTGTACTGCAATGTCAACTCTTCCCATTTATTATGGCACAGTGTCCATACTTACCTTCTGAATATTCTAATCTTTTTTTCTGTGTGAGGACCAGGCTTATTTCCTTGCATACACCAATGTGTGTAACCAAAAATAGGCCCAGTAAAACTAAGTAGAGTGTTTAGGGAATCCAGTCTTATTTTACATAAGAAATCAGCTGTATTGTAAAGAGCCTGACTGTAGTATGTTAAAGAAAGAACTGACTCATAAGAGAGCTGTTTTTTTAACTTTCTAAATTCTGCAATAAATAGCCACCACATGAAATCCTGAAGAACAGCCACAGGTAATACAATTAGTCATAATGACAAACTTTGCTGTATTATAGTTTTCAAACCACTTTTACTTTTGGAATTTATCTTTGCTTTAATTATAATGCTATGTTAAAAAAAAGGAAATAGTGCTGGGAAAATATGCTGCTTAAGCCAAACTGAAACATACCTTTATTGACTGAACTGAGTGTGAAACAAAAGAAATCACATTTAGGTAAAGATGACCACCGTTCTTCAGGAACATAATACAGTCATCACTGAACATCTCAAAGTCT
The DNA here is from genome assembly GCA_013397135.1 of Pachyramphus minor. NCBI lineage: Eukaryota > Metazoa > Chordata > Aves > Passeriformes > Tyrannidae > Pachyramphus > Pachyramphus minor. The sequence goes on along the minus strand of VYXB01000122.1, from coordinate 384,796 downwards.
ACTAGCTTTGTTTTCTTTTCCAGTGCATAAACTAACTGCCAGTTCTCCTTGCTGCTGGATGCTACTGGTGCCTTCATCAACTATAAAAATAAAATAAACAACCTTGTATTACTAAGAGATAATAAGAGTTACAAATGAGAGGTACAGGCATATAGGTGATCTCATTCAATGTTTTTATTGAAAAAAAAAAACAACCAAACTGATTTTTATTGGGGGTGTTTGCCTGACTAAAACTGGAGGGTTTTAAACTCCCTTTACTTAGGCAAAATGGAAGAACAGTAACATTTGGAGAAGATCAAGTCTCAAAGATTAATCCATAGAAGATTTTAATGCAGTAAGTACTTTCAGCATGGCCAGCAGAATTGTAGGTAGGTTGACTATATAGACTGAGATCACCAACTTAAATTTTAAGATAGGGGAAATGACTGTTAAAGCATACTCATTTTTTGATGCTGTCAAAGGAGTTAGAATCAAACTGGCATGCTACAGGCAAGACTTCCTGTTGCACTATCAGTCTTTCAATCCGTGTGGCTCTCTGTGTAACTCTCAAATTATTTCAGTAAGCTGTGAAGCACAAAATGAAAATTCAGCCTTGCTATTTCTATATGATCTGCAGTAAGAATCTGCGTGAATCCCATGACTAATTATCAGTTAAAATTACCTTATATTCTTCAGGTTCTCCATATGTAGTAAGAATATATAACTCGTCATTTCTATGCTCAATGTGGTAAATGACCCCTTTTGTTCGTGCTTGTACAAGAGCAGGCAACTCAAAAGGATTGCTACAGTCAACCAGCCAAACTTCTGAGGTTGTCTTGCTGTTGCTGTTGATAGTGAGAAAACGCCTGTCTTTTGTGAGATAAATGTCTACAAAGAATCTGTAGGGAATAATTATATAAAAAAAAAAAGCCTAAATTTTATTAGTATTTTAAAAGTGCACGTTGATTCAGAATCATGGGCTTCCACCTGCAAGGTAAGAAACAACATGCCTGTAAGTAGGCTGGAGAAATTTCAGGCTAGTTGACTCCCACTTCTGCTGCATTTATCCTGGGATTCAAAAACCTGCAATCTTGTGTGTGGAACGTGAAATCTGCAAGCAAAGCATTTCAGTTGCTGCCCAACTGAATTCAGGTTTTTGCATCACTGAGATAGACTGAAAGCATATTGATTTATATAGGCTTTAAAATTCAGGCAAAATGAAGAACTTTTTATTGAGCTTGTAACCCTATTTTAAAAAAAAAATAGTAATAGATAATTACATTAAAATTAATAAAGGATATCGTGCAGGAACAGCAATAACAGAAGAGCTATTATAAATTGATAAAATGTCTATGTGCTACTGACCTAACTTCGAAGCAAATAAGACAAAAATTACTATTTAAAAAAAAAAATTGAGTCAAGATGGACAGTGTTGCAGTGATAAAGCTGGAAACTAGGAACTGGTTTTGGTAGTGTCTAAGAAACCAGGAATTATCTACTGGTTTTAAATGCCTCTAAAATTTAGAAACAGAAAACAATGATAACCACTGGTTGGATGCTAGTATTAGAGATGTTCAGGCTGAAATTCAGATTCAAATTTCTGTGAGTCATCCTAATTAATTGGAATGTCACATCTTGAAACACTGCAGTTTCTTTGGCATTTTGAATCTTTAAGACTGGATGTCTCTAAAAGCAAAGCTGTCCAACACAAACATCCAGATTTCATGAAGAAATTGCAGGGTTGAGTACCATAATTGGCATCATACAGATCAGATACATGACTGCAATAATGATATCTCTAGAATTCAAAATATTTGACTGGTGAAGGAAAGGATGCTTTAGATAGCATTTTCAGTGCCTTTAACTTTTTGCAGGTGGAGAACTCCCGTTTTTTTTGGTACTATTGTTTCTTCTAATTGCACCCTCTTGACGTCTTTAGGAGAAGAGGCACAGAGTGGGATCTAAAGTCTACAAGAAATCAGCTTCCTGCCTCTCTAATACCCATGAATTTGGCAGGAATGTGGCACTGCATTCAGTAGAGATTCCAACAGTTCAGCTCTGCTAACCCTGACCTCTAAGAGGGTCAAGCTGAAATGCAGGTTACACTTCTCCCCAAGGCCTCTGATACCTTGATATGACAATTTTTTTATCTTTGTAGCTTTTATTTTTTAAGGAAGTCAAGAAATTTTCCACTTTTAAAAAAAATACTTGACTGCAATAGAAGAGCTGGTGAGATGTAGAATGGAAGTGCTCAGTGGCAGTACAAAAGAATGTCTTGCCATCTCTGATGAAGTGAGTTCAGCTATGAGCTGCAATAGCACATGACCCTTTAGAGTAAGTTTCTAGTAGATTTACTGTAATGACTGTGACCTTCAGAATTATGCCAACAGTTTCCCTATGGGGAAGTGTCAGGTCAGTGGAACTTGCTTTTCCAAAACTATGCATCAAATGCAGCTGGAATAAAAGGATCTTATTTACTCCATCTCAGTTGCAGATTTTTTTTTTTCCCCCAGATGAAAGTATAATTGAAATTTCTTTATTGAATATGCAACTTGAATTAAGAATAATCACAAACATTTATGTAATGCTGCATAAATCTACCACACTCTGCATGGTTGAAAATCTAGTTCTGCACTCAGTTTAGCAAAGAACCTTCTTGTCTTCCTAAACCACTGCTTAAAGAAAGGTTATTGAGAGGGTATTCAGTCAACAATAGTTCTATCTCTGGGAATGCTGTAATGATTTTGCTCATCCATTACCCAGAGCAAGGATTAGCCTGAACTTCTGTGTTTTTTTTAAAAGATGTATCAGACATCAATAGCAGAGAAAACAAAATGAAATCTACTGTCTGATTTACCCTGTATGAAACTGTCACACATTCATTAAAGGACACCCTGACCTGAGAGTGACCTTGACATTTATAAACTCAATTGAACTCGTGAGGTAACAGAGCAAAGTTAAATCTCTGTTGATGACATATCAAAGGGAGAACAGAGCACATGCACAGACTGTGTAAGGCACTACTGACAGTGGAACACAAAAATGCATTTTACCGTTTGAAATATGATATGGAACACTTTGTTTTCTGAACCAGTTATATTTTACATATAAAACACTCTAAAATATGTAAAGGACTTGTTATATTTTTAGGTAAGTATTACCTTGCATCTTGTTCTGTATAAACTAACTTAGTACGTTTCTGATAAGTGAAAGTGGTCATGAACACATTCTGGCATTTAAGGTTCTTCTGAGTTGTGTAATACAGAACATCATTTGTAGCCCATTCTGGAAAAAAAGACAAATGCATATCAAATTTCAAACAGTGTATACTATTACTGAGAGAAAATGGAGTTCATGGACATTGGACCCAATGATGAAAAAGGTGGGCTGCAGCTGACATGAACTGAGGACAGCACTTCTACATCCTGTGGGGACAGGGGTAAGCTACAAAAAGCTTTTTCCCCTGTTTTCTTTGAACACCACACAACAAGAATCTCATAACATATTAAAGAAAAAAAAAGGCAGAGCACAGTGTTATGGGGCCCAGTAACAGGAAGCTCTTGACCTTGTGGGGGTTCTGGAGGTAACAGGAAAATAGAAGATATGTGGCTGTTTAAAATTGTACAGAGAAACAGAGGTTTACATGGAGTCAGCGAGATAATATAGACAGCATAAGCTCTGCACTGCTGCATGTGACTGCACGCAAACCATTCAGAGAAAAGAGATGATGCATGTGCCCTGTGGGTAATGCTGAGATAAAAATTCTCCAGTTTTCTATGCCTGTATGTGTTCACCAACATTAGAGATGTATAAATACAGGAACCTTGTTGTTCTGAAGTTCAGAACTGACTGATCCAGCCACATTACTGCTATCTCTGTTGCTCCTACAGCCACCAGAATGATGTTTAACACTTATGCTTTAAAAAGTTATTGTGTGTTGCCTTATATATAAGTACTAATTTTCAATACAAAGCCTGAGAAAGTACCACACTGAAGCAACACAAACAATTTGCTATCTGAAAAGCAACGTGGCTCCAAAGTGCACAGGTAGCTGAGGGTTCACTATGAAGACAAGCCTTTAGAAGGGAAATCCAAGTTCTTCTGTAGCCTGGCATTAAGAAATCCAGATGTAAATTTTCAAGAACTTCTGTTTCTCTCCCTGCTATTGCACCTCTCTCAATACAAGCAGTAATATAACCTAATTCTCTTGCTCATGATTGATGCACCTCTGTACTTCATGATACATCTGTACCTCGCTCACACCTGACTAAATTTACAAAATGAGCATAATCTCTACAATTCTGATAGTCATCGTTTGTACTCTTAATATCTGCCATAATCTGTCACACCTATTGTGGACCTGTTGGTCCAGATTCTTCTGGACCCAGACAGATGTTCAAATCAAATATAGTGTAAAACATCATTGGCAAATTTGCAGGCTTAGTTTTCAACAGGCATTTTAATCTCCAGTTGTGCAAACACAACACTAAATTCTTGCTACTCTTCATTTTTATAACTAGGAAGTTTTACCTAGATTTTAGTTTTTTGCCCTGCCCAGGCAAATTGCTTCCTGTACTATATAAATTTGATGACATCCAACAATGTAATCCAAAATACAAGATGTGCAGCACTGTACACATACTATTATATTCTTTCTGCTATAGTCTTTAACATACTATAAAAAAGAAAGATTTCCCATTCCCTTCAGTTTACCTTTGCTTATTTTAACAGCACTGTAAAGCTCTGTAATCTATTCTGAAAGACTGGCTGACTTCATTGGGCTCTGAATTATGATCCACATCTGAGATTCCAGTTGAAATTCCAGCCAATACCCAACAGTAGGTAGCACTTTCACACGTTTCCAGCAAAGACAATTGTCTACAGCTATCAATGACTTCATTTGTAGCTGTAATAATTTATCAACTAGAACATTTATCAAAAAAACCTTTATATCACAAACAGTTATGTCAGTAAATTTTTTAAGCAGCGTATTGAATTCAATAGAAAAAATTATATGCATGACTGTTCTAACATGTATAAATGATTGCTTTTACAATGAAGGAAAACTTGTATCAAGAAACCAGTCCCTTTCACCCACATCAGATAACTTGTAACTGTGCAGTCTGAAAGAAACCATAAATAAGAAACAATTCAACAGCTATAGGATTAAATGCTGCCTACTTTTTTTTTTTTAATATTTTAATATTATTTGTACACTAAGAAAAATGTTGTGTTAAAAGCTGGTGTGATCCACAGGATATTTATAAGCAACTTACCAAAACTAAATACACTTGGAATTATTTTTTTCACAACAGGAAAATGACCAAGTTTCATAATAACGCAGGTTGCTTCTTCAGAACTTTCACTTTTTAAGCTGATGGCCATGTATCTCTGATCTGGTGAAATTCTGATCCGTTGAATAAAGGCATCAGAAAAGCCAAGATCGTCAGTACTGAATAAAATTTCATTTCCTTCATCTACATTAAAAAAAAGAACAAAAAAATCTTGTAATTAAGACACTGTCGACAGAAATGGTGTTGTTAATGCCTGTATTTAACAAATCTGCCTGCAATGTTCACAAGCATACTACTGGAATTTATCAACACCACATATCTGTCTTACAAGATATTTAAAAATTAACTTTATAAAAATAAACAAAAAATTACAATTCCAGAAGAAAAAAAAAGTTCTGTAGTTATTACTAAAAATATTTTAAAAGTGTAGATCGTAGCTTCTAGCAGATGTATTTAAGTTTACAGCTCAGGTAACTAAAGCATGGTTATTTTCAATAAATATAATCAGTAATTTTTTTCCACACACTCGGAAATACAAAAGCATGAATGTTCTTTTCTGTTTTCAAAATGCTTAATCAGGGCTATGAAAAGAAGTGACTTCTCTCTTTCCTCTCCAGCAACTTGCCTTAGTATCAATATATACTATTCTCTAACCCTCTTCACCTTTTCAGATTCAAGATTCTAGAATTATTAATCAATCATTAAAGAATTGTATAAAAGTATTTTTAGTTATTTTAAGAAACAGAGAAACTCAGCTTTAATGTAACAAAAGAACACTAAGTGATACATGCACACCATTTTTAAGAATCCTACCGTATTAGGACGATAAAGCCCTTACCATCATCTGCTTTTGAAAGAAATATGCAGCCATTCTCTTCGAAGTACACATTCTCTCCAAACCTCATCTGTTCAATACAAAACAAGTATGTTTCGAGTCCAACATATAGTTAGCCTATTTCCTTAGAATCCCTGTATTCAGTCATTGTTCTGTACAACAGAATTGTACCATATACAAATGACAGAATATAGCACATATATTCGGTACTGAATAAGGAATTGCACACATCACAAAGGTTCTTTCAAAGTTAGGGTACTAAAGCTTCCTCTACCTGCTTTAAATTTAACAAAAGCCTCAGATCACTGCAATTCTCTTGCAACTTACAATGTCTTGTATTCTTTATGCAAAAGTCAGATGATTATTGTATCTTGCTTTTGCTTATGGAGAAATTAAGGTAAATTCACTATCATAACAGGAATAAGCTTTTCTAAACACATGCTGTTACTACCCACAATTACTAAAATATTCAAAACTTCTACCATAAAATAATCAGTAAACGAGCATTTTATAGAAAGAATGGCTTCACTGCTCTTTATTTGCAGTTAACAATGGGAAATGTATTTTTTGCCACTTACCCTTGGGCTTTCTGATTTGAATGTGTATTTGTTGTGCAATTCTTCTAGTTTTTCTTTGATTCTCTTTGTCATGGGTTTGTATATTGGTGAAATGCCATTCCAGTTTTCCTGCTCTAATTTCAGAAGATTCTTGTGCAAAAGCTCTGATGTTACTACAGATGTATTTTGCTTCCTTTTGGAGGAGATTCTTGTTCCTTCCTGCTAAGTAAGGAAAGACAGCAGTGGCTACAAGCCAGCACACTGTACACCAATATGAATATACTGAGGCAGTATTTCCTGAGCTACAGACCCCAAACCAACTTTGCATTATTACAATAGCATGTGCCATTAAAAAGAAAAACCACAGTTGAATTATATTTTTATTGTAATTCTTCCTGATCTTTTGAAGGGGCATTGTCAAATGTGCTTTACTTGGCACCTTTACTGAGGTCTTTTCTTCAAAATTTAGGGTACTATTAATATAAGCTCTTAATTGATTATGAGTAAATATATTTGCTCTTTTTCTAGAACTAAGTTTTAGTTATTTTTTATGGAATTCTATTATTTTTCCTTCTTCACAGGTGTTCTTTCATAATTTCCTGTCTTTAGAGTGTAATTTCTCATTTCTTTCCCTAGACAACAATACCACCACACCCCTGTCCCACTACCTAGTTTCGGTAGAAGCTCCACTTCTCAAAAGCGTTAATATAAACGTTCATAAGGTGCAGAATGAACTGGAGCAGTGAACTTATATGGGTTCTGCAAAAATTTTATCAGGAATAAGTTTAAGGATCTGATTTTCCATGATCTGTTTGCAGACTACTGCTACCTCATAGCCAACAAAGCTGTCTTCTATTGTAAAAATGTTAAAAATGTGTTAAAACTGCTAGAACAATGCTAATTCCTCTTGCATGACGTGAAACTCACTTGATCAAGTAATAAGCTTAACAACATATATTACACTACATAATACTGCACAGATCATACAGAGTAGCATTCAGTGTATGATATGAATGTGTCTAAGCCTAAAAGCAAGTCTATGCTTAATACCTCATCCTCACTTTGCATCAAGAACTGTTGGTTTTTTCCTAGTTTGTCTTCACAAATTCATGAGAACCAAAATCTGAACATTACAAGTGGACTTTGAAGGGAAAAGAAACTATTTGCTCCGTTTACCAAACTCCCTGTGAACGTAAAGCACATCATTGAGGAGTTAAGAGTGTAATTGGTTCCCTCTCACCTGGTACATCAAATTGGAAGCACAAGGCAAAGAAATTGTGAAAGTCCTTAGAGAACCTCTGGAGCAACTGTGTAATTGGTCAGGGTAAAGAAACTGCAGGATGCCCAAGTTGTACCACCCTCTTCCCAGTCACTGGGAAAACTGTTTTAAGAGAACACTGTTCCTCAAGCTAGATGCAACCAAATAAAAAACTCAGAGTGGCCATAAGGACATACTTAGGAAAGCATGAGAATGTGACAAGCCAGATTATTTTCCTCAACAGGTATTCCTCCAGCCTTCAACAATTTTAGCTTAGGCATTTTCTGAGCTGAACGTGGTTTCTCAATATTTAAAAACTCTCTCATGTCTGTATGATTTCCCCTTATATCTATTCTTCGAGCACAAGTCCTATGAGGAGAGGCTGAGGGAGCTGAGGTTGTTTAGCCTGGAGAAAAGGAGGCTCAGAGGAGACCTCATCACTCTCTACAACTCCCTGAAAGGAGTTTGTAGCCAGGTGGGGGGTTGGTCTCTTCTCCCAGGCAGCTATCAGTAAGACAAGAGAGCACGGTCTCAAGCTCTGCCAGGGGAGGTTTAGGTTGGATATCAGGGAAAAATTTTTTACAGAGAGAGTAATCAGCCATTGGAATGGGCTGCCCAGGGAGGTGGCGGATTCACCGTTCCTGGAGGTTTTAAAGATGAGACTGGATGTGGTACTGAGTGCCATGGTTTAGTAACCACAGCGATGTTGGATCAAGAGTTGGATTGATGATCTCAGAGGTCCTTTCCAACCTGGCTGATTCTATGATTCTATACACAATTTTAGCATCCACAACTTATTTTGGCAAGTTCCACTCTTTATGAATATTTTGGTGATTACCCTCCTGTTTTCAACAGTTCCCATTGTATTTATCTGCAAATATTATACACAGCTGGTGGTCACAGTGTAGGGATATATTGAAGAGTTACTGTACACCTCTCTGCCTGGGGAAAAAACAGTAATCCAGAAACATCTAGATAGCAGAGGATCTCAGTAACAATCAGTTTGCAAACAAGGGTTTCAAAGCAAACAGGCACAGCTTCCCTTCAGGTGAAAACCATCTGTTTGTATCCTGGAACCAGTATCACAGACCAGCATTGGTATCTGTGTTAGTGAAGTGACAATGAATAAACTGAACCACACGTTCTCATCCATCCAGACTTCATATATTCTTCTTGAAACATTTGTTTACATTTAAGACACACACTTAGGAACTGTTTACTTTATGGTGACAAATAAAAGCAATTTTAGGACAACCTCACATCCATCTGAAAACATGTTTAAGATCAAATAAACCAAAGCACAAATATTTTAAAACAGTACTTATGCATTTGCATTATACATATAAATCAGTTTCTGGGCTGTCATACTACAGTGAACTTTTATAACACATTTAGCAAAATCTGTATTAAAAATACTGGAAGACCTAAAATTATTTCAGATTGTTTTCTGACTCTGTGCATGACATACTGCCACCCAATTACACAGTATTTACACACAGAAATCAATACAAATACCCTTTAAAGTATAGTTTATAACATATGAAGACAATTGTATCAATATTTTAATATTTAATATGGTGTAAACCATGACTTACTGGTCAGCACTGAAAAAGACAAGTTTTTTTTTTTTTTAACCAGCTCACAGTGGTTAAGTCTGGTGTCATCAGTTCAGATACTTTGCCTCTACACTAGCTAATATCTCCCTGCAGTTTTCTCCTGACACTTTACCGGACCATTTCTGTAAGATATCGTTTTTAAAAAAAATTACTACAGCAGGAAGATCAACAAAAATGCAGCTTTACATTAAAGCAGCACAGGAAAGTTTAACAATGGTACATGTCTTTGAATGTAACTGATATCCTGGTATTTATCCCCCTGCATCAAATTCTCCAGGACAACTACGTTTCCTCAACATGTGAAAAGGTGGTTGTTGACACTGAGTCTATATTTAAACAGCATACCTTGCAGGAAAAGAATCTCCATGGCACAATGCTTCCAGGTGGTGCAGTCCTGTGTGTGCATGTGCATCCTGAACAGTTCAGGATGTGGCATTTTTTTGCTTTAATTTTACTACAAGGACACGTTGTTTGTAGATGGTTAATTTTAGAGCAGTACTTGACACTGCAGCTCAGCCCTTGGAGAAGATTTCGCAGTCCAACGCAAGACATCATAACTTTCATTTTTTGACGGCCAACCTGAAATCTCTGGAAATCCCGAACTGCAGATCATTTACACTATGTGTGAAAAAAATGTAAGATAAACTGCAGGTAAAACTTCCTCTCTCACAGAAATGAGACTGATTCGTTAGATAAATCACATGAGATGACAAACTAAAACTTTGGCGGACTTTTATCAACTGGTACCTGCATTTTAACCAGCACGTTCCTGGCGGCTCAAGTTTAACTCCTGTGAAATTATGACGAGAACGAAAAGAGCAACTGTGCACGTTCAAACGCTGAAGAACGAAACTCTGGGAGAGTTTGGAGAAGTCGAACCCCGCGCTTCCCCATCCCCCAACACCAAACCCACGCCCTCTCTCCAGAGGGTCCCTCGGCAGCAGGAGCTGACCCCGCTTGCGCGGGTCGGGCCCCGCGTGTGCCCCGGGCCAGGGCCGCAGCAGCCGGCGCGGCCCCGCTCCCCGCCAGCGCTGTCCCTCCCGCCGCGGCCCGCGCAAGGACTCGCCGTGGCGCCCCCGCTCCTCCTCCCACTCGCGCTCCGCCGGGGCTGGCGGGGATAAGATGCCAGGCGGGCGCCAGCGTTCCCGGCTGGCGCTGCCCGCAACCAAGATGGCGGCCGGGCGCTT
>VYXB01000122.1:165254-373669 GCA_013397135.1 Pachyramphus minor | reverse complement strand
CTGGCGCGGCTTTCTCGGGTGGCTGCTGTGCCACACACAGTCCCGTACCCGGAGCCCACAGGCGACCTGTCTTGAGGCGCGCTCCCGCCCCCGCGGTGCCGGACCTAAAGAGCGCGGAACTCCTCGGCCGCTTAGAGACAGGCTCAGCGCTGCCCCTATCAAAGATGGCCGCCCCCCTCCTCCCGGTCCATCCCTAGCCCGGCCGGTCCCGCAGGCGCTGGATGCTCGGTGGCGCGACCCCGCCGGCCCGGCCAGTGCTTCCTCCCGCCGCGCCAGCTCCAGGCGCTCCCGCCGTGGCATGGCCGAGGCTGCCGGCTCCCCGCGCCGCCCCGCCGTGGGCAGGTGCGAGGCGAGAGGTGCGGGAGCGGCCCGAGCCCGCTGGCGGCTGCTGGGACAGGTAGGTAGGGGGAGCCCGCGGGCGAGAGAGGCTGCCGGCATGGCGGGGAGGGCGGCCCGAGCGAGCGCAGGGGTTCTGGTCCCGCAGGCCGGGCTGTGGCCCTGCCGGGGCGCCAGTGCCGCGGGGCTGCGAAGCACTGTCCGCCCCCCTGGCGGGAGGATTGCTGGCAAATACGGTGGGGCTTGCAATGAGGTTTGCAGCCCTCTGCCTGGAAAATGTGGTAATAATACAAATATGTACGTGTATATACGCACCCATGGCTCTCTGAAGAGAGGGGAAGCGGAGGGGTACGTGCCAGTCACTTTCGTGAGCAGTGACAGGACTCGAGGAAGCCGCATGGAGCTGAGTCAGGGGAGGTTTAGCTTGGGTATTGGGAAAAGGTTCCTTACCCAAAGGGTGGTCGGGCACTGGAACAGGCTCCCCAGGGAAGTGGTCGTAGCACCAAGCCTGTTTGAGTTCAAGAAGCATTTGGAGAATGTCTTCAGGATTCTTTGTGAGTCCTGTGCAGAGCCAAGAGATGGATCCCTTCCAACTCTATGGTTCTAAAGTGCCTGTAGTAGATCCCCCAAACAGTCCGTGGCCAGCGTTAAGGGAGGAGGGCCAGGATCCCGTTGGCACCTTGTAGCCTGAGGACACTACCTTGGGATTTTCAGGCCATGTTTTGACACTTTCCATCGATGAAAAGTGGATGCTGTGGCTGGTTATTGTGGGTTTTACCCCATTCCTGCTCTTTGCTCCCTATTCCCCAAATTGCCTTTCATGGGGAGCTGGAGCAAAACTCTGTTCACCTGGCAGTGAAAACTGCGCTGTGCTGAGGGTGGTGGGGCCATACCTGGAGGAGGGTGAGGAGGAAGGAGCAAGCAGTGACACCTGTGCTATGGTGTCAGGAGCTGCTCAGCTCCAGTCTCCCATACTGTTCTAGACCCTTTAGGAGCTATGCAAGGTTGGAAAGGATTGCTCTGCAGATAAGCGTATGTGTAAAGGCTTAAAAAACCCAGATCTTCTTAATTAGTTGTTATTGTTATGGGATGTGATATTTACAGCCCTAACTCGAATGTTTAGTTCTGTGCCCATCCGCAGCTCTCCCTGAGAAGGTGGAGTGGCAGCAGTGGTTTGAAAGGGCCACCTGGCTGCAGCTGGGTAATGGAGTGAGAGGCCTGAGGGTTTGTATGTGGTTTTGGTTTGTAGATTTGCTGATCCTGTTCAACAGGACCAAATTCTGTTTTATCATGCTCTAAAGCAGGAAATGTCAAAGTAAACTGGTAGGAATATCAGGTTTGTCTTTGGAGGTTTCTGTTCTACCAGACTATGTAAGCTGGGCTCTGTGGCTATACTAGCTGCTACTTGTTTTCAGCATATACTGCCTTTGGTATATGCTTGTCTCTTAAAAATCACAAGGAGCTTTTCAGAACAACAGAATGGGATTGTGGAAGAGTGCTTGTAGATATTTGGGAAAAAGGCTTCTGTTTCTTCCTCAAACTACATGTATCTGTGACCTTTTGCTCTACAGATTCCCTGGGTTTTCCCAAGTTCTTTAGCTTTTCTTTTGATTTTTGTATGGCACAATGAGCAAGGATCAATTTAATCTTGCTGATACATCTGAAGTAAAAATCAGTTCTGCACTCTTTACTACAGAAGTGCTCAGATATATCTATGGATTGGGAGAAGGTATCAACCTCCCCTTATATCCATCTTTAAAGGAGCACTGTCGAAGTGTTTCTTACAGTGCTTTTAAAAACACATTTCATACTGCTTATAATAGTGGCTTACGTGAAATCAGTTCTGTGGTGTGTTTATATATTGAATTTGCTTTCATTCAATGCACACACAAATTGATTTACTATGGTAAGGATGCTTGAGTGCATGCTCGCTGATTTAATTAAGAAAAAAGCCCTTTTATGAGGTATCCTATGAAACTAGCATAAAGAACCAGGGGTTTGCATAATTACCTATGTGTTCTTTATCAATACAATGTTTTATGTATGTAGTGAGGTTGAAGTTTGGCAACACTTTTAAACTTAGCCTGTCAGAATGAAGAAAAAATTTTTTGCTTTAAATCAGTGCTAAGGGAAGCTATCCATTCATTTGAAAATGCATTTGAAAATGACAGGAGTAAATTCTCTAAGGCTGTTTTTTGCGTTCTGCCAGCCTGTGTAACTGATGGCATTATCCAGTCTGTAGTTTTTAACAACAAAGTTAGAGAAATAGGCATGCATTAGATTACTCCTATGTTTGGCTTGCCATTACTTTAAAGAAGCCCCCAAACAACAAGCTTTTCTGAAAATTAGGTCTTGATGGTTTTCACTAGTTGTCAAGATGCTCCATTTTGTTTCCAGGCCTGCTGCTATTACGTGAAGGTCTTAATTTTGCTGGTCTTTTAATTTGCTTCTCCGGTTTTGATATTTTTGCCATTTCCTTCATGTCTGTATTTTTCTCATGTGTTGCAGAAGTACAAATAGTGTGGACAGCACACAGCCATTTTTCATACTTTGTTGAAAATGCCTGTGCCTTTCGTATGCTGAGACCTGCCAATGGATCCAAAAGCATAAACCTGATGCCTCAAACCTGCTGTTAGGAACTAACAGCGTAGCAAACACAATTGTTCTGCTCACGTATGTAGTACTTCAAAGTATCCTGCAAAATAATAGGTCATGGCCCCAAATTGTAAAGCTGTTGAATGCAAGTGCATTTTCATTTAAAGCATGTTGACAGAGGTAGAGTACAGCAAAAAAATCAGTGACCCGTTATTTTTTGTACACATCCTATATGCAGAGCTTCCATTTCAAGTTTGATAATTCTGAGAGCTGTTTCTCATTTGATTTATCTCTAGTTGACAAAAATCTGTAAATTGCAGTGCTGTCCTACTCAATGTAGCTATTCTTGTACCTCTATCAATTTATAGTTATGACTTTATTTTCTGCTCTGGTTTTGGTTGGTTGGGTTTTTTTTTCATCACTGGGGACTGCATATGCACCTTAATTTTAAAAATGCAATGGCAATTATTTATGTATTCTCTCCAGTGTTAGGAGGAAAGTTAAATCCAAGATATCTCTCCTTCCACATCACTGACCCAAGGAAGAAGTCTTTTTGTCTGGCAGGGAAGTGCTGGCTCTATTCTGTGCAATGACACAGCTCAAACAGGCAGGATGCCAGGTTTTCCTGCACAAAGGGGTTGATACTTTACTCCCTGAGGATGGCTGAGTGCAGCAGACTATGCAGGACAGAGTCCATGTTTTCACTCTTCCGAACAAGTGTTGTAACGTTCTGTCTCTGCCACTGCCTCGAATTCTTCTGTCTCTCAGCACTGAACTTGGTGCTGTCAGTGTATTTTGGGGCTCACATAAGGGTTGGCTCATGCATCCGTCCCCTTGGGGGCCTGGTAGGGGAATACACAGTTGTGGTGTCTGTAACTCTGGGGCTTGGAACAGGTGAGAAGTTTCTCAACTCGGGCAACTTTAACAGCAATTCTTCAAATGTGCAGCAGACGACTTGTAAGGTAGGAAGTGGTCTGCCAGGGAAACATACAGCACTCAAACACCAGAGGATCATGTCTTGGGTTTAGCTATTTAAATTATAGAGATGATACTCTTGCTTCATTTCCGCCCCCCCTGTAGGGACAGTGAGTGGCATAGAAATTTCTTGGTGAGGGCACTGCTGGGACTGTGAAACTTTGTGAAATGAGAGGATGGGGAGAACCTGGTTTGTCCCTCTAATTTTTGCATGGGTCTGCTGGAGCCAGAGTTTAAAAAGCAACTTTGTGTACTTCTGAACACAGTACATTTGCTTTACAGTTATTGAGACGTAATTCATAACCTGTTTCCTTGGCCCTTACCATTAATACCATTGTTATTTTGTTCAGGCTTGACATACTTGGAGTGGTTTTTCATAACTATTAGCTGATACCATATGGCTGCAACCATAGCCATTATGGTTGCTTCTTCACTTAAATAGGCCTGTGTTTGCTCTTTTCTTCGGAGTTTTATTCTTAATGTTTAATTTGTTCCTCATTTCAAAGGTTCTGAAGAAAAAGCAGGTGAAAGATGTGCATCTCCAACAAGTATCTGTAAGAAGGTTTGCATCGTTCAATCTCTTTTCAGTAGAAGACCAGAATATGGAAGAGGAAATTGGGACCTGGGTTCAATATAAAAGCATTTTTTATCCTGAGTATAGCGTGTCCTTAAGGTAAGCATTCTTAGAGTTTTAAGTACTTTCTAAGATCTTGAATGGGCCTTGGATATAAAACTCTTTAGTGCTTCTTCCAGTGTTTTTTAGAACTAAGGCATGGTTTACAAATAAACTGTTAGATGTTATTTTTAGTTGTTTGTTATAGTAAGCACCTTGTCTAATTTTTTTTTTCTTTTTTTTTTTCCTCTGGTACATTTCACTAAAGTGGCAGAGCTTCACTGAAAATACTAATGATTGTAGCTAAACCAACATGCAAATATAAGCATTTATCTTTTATTTTTAATAGCTTTCTGGTTTTGACATTCTTCACATATAAATAGGATGTAGAAAAGCCTGAACACACTTACGTGTAGTCTTAATAAAAATTTTAATGACATGATGTTATTCATAAAGTCCTAAAGTCTTTTGAGTAATGATCTATATTTTACTCAGCTTTCTTCTTAATAATCCTTTGTAAAACTCAATGCTAATTTGGAAGGCAACTTTCAAAAGGAAAGAATAAAAACTTTCTCTTCCAACAAAATAATGTATATTTAATGAAGAAATCTGTTTTATATGAGAGCAGGTCAAAGAAACAAAGATATTTGTATTAAAGGAACTAACAACAAAAAAATCCACACATACATAACAAACAAAAAATCACAGAAACCTGCCCCCCCCACACCTCCTCAAAACCCTCTAAAGGAATGTTAATGGATGCCCAGTAGCTTTGTTTATAAGTCCCATTCATTACTATGTTTGTGGATTTTTTGTTATTTTTGTTTTCTGTTATCCTACTTTGTTCTTCTTTCTGTTCTGTTTTGTATGTATCTACTACTAGGTATAATTGCAACAGTAACTTAAGCACCCCTACAGTGATACTTGTTTTGCATCTTCTAAGTGGCTCTCTGAGAGTGGGGGATTTTGCATTGTCTGCACAGTGGAGTCTGTTCTGGACAGCCTGAGTCAAAAAGTGTGGTTTTTTTTACTTTTAAATTAAAAGTCAATCATAGAAACTAAGATTTGACACAAAGAAGTGATTATCATTAAACTGTGACATTTTTGCAAGGTTATAAAATGAGACAATAAGAAATCCAAACCAAAGTAAGCCAACCCCACAATGCTACATGCAGGTCACTTTAAATTTTCTGAGATTACACTTGTTGATGTTCAAAGGGTTCAAGAGATAACTTTTCCATTGAAAAATACTATTATTTGTAGGTGCAGTGTTTTTCCATGTGTAGACTTCTCTGGTTTTTTTTACTTTTAAATTATGTACTAATTCAAATCCTCACATCCTGCATAATCTGTTTGTGCAGTGTATTTCTTTTTTTTAGGTTTTCAGAGGCACACTGGTGATAGGCAATGTACACTGCTGAGGTAGAATTATCCTCACATCAGACTGCAGTCCTTTGTACTGCAGTCCTGAACTCCTTCAGTCAGTCTCGTTAGTCACTGCCGTGGTTTACAACACTAAGTGTCACTTGGTTGATTTATTAATTCTGGAGTTTTAAAGTAGGAGATGAGCTAGGGTTCACCTGTGCTGGCAGTGCAAAAGCAAAGGGAATGTCAGACTGATCTTGCTCTGCCATTGATAGTTGTGTACTTCTGTTTCCACCACTTCCTATGTCACCATTTCATTTTGTATTGTGTATTTGCCTAATAGTGGCTTCACTGATAATAGGACACAGCTCAACCTGTAGACTGCAAACAAGCATGTGTGTTTATGTGTTCTTTTATTGTGTTCCTCTGATCGTGGCCAATGGAAATGTACAGTTCCTGTGCTGCAGCAGACTCACATTGCCTTTCAAAAACTGAATATTGCAAAGAACAAGGGCATAGTCTTCTGGGATTTTTATTTTATTTTTTCCTGCATTTTGTTCCTTTTCAGAAGATATTCAGTGACCTAGAAAAATGGTAATCACTGATTGTTTTAGGAATAATGATCAGAACTTATCCTTCTATATTAAAATGTTTTTTTTCATACTAAGGCAGTGGCAATAGATAGAGTATAATTATTGTTTCAGAATATTCCAGGATGGTGAAGGAGAAAACACTCCCTGTGTATTTTGCCAGGAACAAATTATAAACAACCTGCAACAAAATCCTCTTTACCTTTAGACTGCGTTAAATAAAGATTTTCCCTGATTTTACAGAAGCAGTAATTTAAGGGGATAAGCATAACAGTTTAATATACATAACAGAGTAACAGTTCTTATTGCTGAAAACTGACATCTTTGAGAACTTATCACGCCTTGGAAGCTTAAGGGTTCTCTGAATGTCTGAATGTTTTCCTTTAATTTTTCTCCTTCCGTTGACAAAATATTATTTATAATAATATTAAACAGTAGAAACAATTTTAACAAGATAACAAGAGCACATTATTAACAATAACTTCAGTCAGAACAGTGTGCTTGAATAGGAGAGCCTTTATATATCTTTTTGTGAGGGGAAAAAAATGTTGCTATGGCCCCTCTAAAATCTTGACAAAAGTGCTTTTGAATTTTCATCTACATATGTTTTCCTTATGCATTAGCATCTTCTAGGAAGAGCTCATTGCATATGTTGGATGTTAAAAGGGTTGTCAGATAATATCTTGACAAGACTAAATACTTAGGAAAGTTCATAAGGTTGGTAGTGGCTTTTGGCAAAGAGTATAAAGGTCAAGCTATATCAGTTCAAGGGCTATCAAAACTGATCAAATTGTATATTCAGATATGCTATGACCTAGCTGGAATTACTGCTCCAGAGGGACTTGGGACTGCTTTGTCTGGCAGATAGAAGCTTTGAGAGGAACTACCAGTCCTGTGCATGCTTTTCTGAACTTTGTTGTTTTAGTAAGCTGCTATTTTTCTAACCAAATTCAAGTTGGATCCGCATTTGGGATCATGCCATATTTTTCTGTCACATCCTCCGAAGCAGGAAGTCAGAAGCATCAATATAATGCAATTTTTGCTTCAAAAATTTAAGCTGAATTTATGTGCCATTTTGACTAGGTCCTTGAAATGACAACATCATTGACTCATTTTAGAAATTCCTGTAACTCTTACAGTTAAACAGTGATCTTTAGTGTGCTTAATGAATTTTAGACCCATAATACATGTTGGAAAGTGATCTCCTGAAGTTCGTATAGGTACTAAGTAGTGTCACAGTAGCTCTGGGGTATCAAAAGGAGTGTCTAGTGAGCGTGGTGTTTTGTTAGCAGTGAAAGGTGTTTCAAAATTTAATTTCTTGTGTTATAATCCAGAATTTCATTCGATTAGTCTTTCCTCATTTGAATTTGTACAGTATCTGATATTACTATACACTAAGTCTTTGTCTTGGTGATGTGAATTGAGTGGCTATGTACATGAAATTGCTTCCTAGTGTTGTTTGCAATTAATGTTAGTTCAAAAATAAATCACTGAATTGTCAGGAAGTCAGCCTGGTAATCAGGCTGATTGTTCATATTAGTCTGGCTTGGAGAATGTAGATGTGTTCAGTCCAAGCTGGAATCTTTTTGCAGGTTTCACATTCAGAGTTGGATAGAGTAAATAGAAATAGTCTAGTCTGCAGGTGAAAATATAGACCTCCTTTTTAGTGAAATTTCTTGTGAGTTTGATGTGGAAAAAGATATTTTCATTACAGATGTCATCACAGAATCATAGAATTGTTTGTGTTGGAAGGAACCTTAGAGATCATCTGCTTACAGCCCCCTGCCATTTGGCAGGGACACCTTCCACTAGACCAGGTTACTCAGAGCCTTGTCCAACCTGACCTTGAACACTCCCAAGGATGGGGCATCCACAACTTGTCTGGGCAACCTGTTCCACTGCCTCACCACCCTCACAATAAAGAATTTCTTCGCACTATCTAATATAAACCTCCTCCCTTTCAGCTTAAGGCCATTCTTCCTTCTCCAATCACACACGCCCTTGTCAAAAGTAGCCTGTTTCAGTCTTCATTGGAGAGGCACTCCAGCCCTCTGATCACCTCACTGGCCCTCCTCTGGACTCACTCCAACAGGTCCATGTCTTTCCTATGCTGACAACCCCACAGCTGGATGGGTCACACAAGAGTGGGCAGAATCACCTCCCTTGGCTTGCTGGTCATGCTGCTCTTGATGTAACCTGGATACTATTGGCTCTCTGTGCTGCAGGTGCACATAGGTGGGTCACGTTGAGCTTCTTGTCAACCAACACCCCCAAGTCCTTCTCCTCAGGGCTGCTCTCAGTCCATTTTCTGCCAAGTATTTGTGCTTGGCGTTGCTCTGATCCAGGTGCAGGACCTTGTACTTGACCTTGTTGAACTTCATGAGGTTTGCACTTCTCAAGCCTGTCAAGGATCCACTGAATGGCATCCCTTCCCTCTGTTGTGTCAGTGGCACCACACAGCTTGGTGTCATTGGCAAACTTGCTTAGGATGCACTTGATCCCACTGTCCATGTCACCATCACAGATAATTAACAGCACTGGTCCCAGTACCAGATAAAGTCTGCTCTCCAGAAGTCCAGGTTAGTGACCTTGTGCACCTTTCTTGCTGCCTGAAGGATCTCAAACTCCACCGCGACCACCAAGGCTTCCCTTGAGATTCACATTCCCCTCTCTGTTGTCCCTCCAACAGATATGGAGGTGGTTGAAATTCCCTGTGAGGACCATTGTGAATGAGAGGCTTCTCCTGTCTGTAGAGGGCTTCGTCTACTTGGTCTTCCTGGCCAGGCAGCTTGTAGCAGACCCCCACTATAATGCTACCTGTCCCTGCCCTCCCTTTAATCCTGACCCATAAGCTCTCGGAGGATGAGGATGGCTCCTCATCCATCCCCCATGGACTCCAACTTGACATAGATGGCATCACTGCGCTCGTCTTCCTCATCTGTCCTTCCTCTAGAGCCTGTATCTTTCCATTCCAACACTCCACTCCTAGAAGCCATCCCACCATATCTCTGTAGTGCCAGTAAGATCCCAGCCCTGCAGACACACACATCTCTGACTCTGGTTTGTTCCCCGTGCTATGTACACTTGCATAGAGGCATTTAAGTTGGGCTACTCGTGAAGTTGGTTTACTGGCTGGAGTAGATGGAATTCTATGTGCTGCTCTTCAGGTGCTCTCCTCCTGATCTGTGATCCTTGTCCAGGCTCTGGGCATCTACTGCTGGCAGTAGGTTATGTGACCTTCTGGATCTGTTCTCCATCAAAATATGTTTTTATTCATACAACTTTCATGTGTATTTGTTAGCTTTTTTCAAGTTCTATTTAACTTTGGAGGTATTTCACTTTATTGTTAAAAATTATACATGTGTTGAATATGTGTTTCCTTAGGGAAAGGAAGATATATTAAGTGGAGCTATTTAAAAATATTTATTTAATATTACATTTCTAAATCTTTCTATTCTTAGTCAGGAATGTGCTTTTAAATTTAAATTTGTTGTGAATAGTTTTAGCACTGAAGTGATTATAGATTATAAAGATGCAGTGTCTCCCTGTGGAGATGGTGCCTGTCTTTTAGACAGGAAAATTATTCTCTTATTAGAGTTTAAAAAGGAGCAATCAATATCTTCAAATTTTCTATTTCAGTATATAGATTTACTTTTAAATTGTAGGCTCATTTTAAGAAAATAGAGAAGAAATAAGTTGTTTCTGTGTTAAAATATTTCCCATTGATCAGTCATTTGCTGTTTCCAATACTAAAGTGAGAGCCTGAAAAGAACAATATCAGCAGCTTACAGGAAGGGTTCAATCTTTGTAAAGAGTGTTAAGTGTACTTTGCAAGATGTCATGCCTTTATTATGAATATGGATGAACCTTTAGATAAAAATATGAAAGAAATTATTAGATGATTCTAGACCTTTGGTTTAGAAATGAGGGGCATATTATTTGTCTGTGGCAAGTAGTATGTTAGAAGATGGTTTTGGACTGAGTTCCATTGGCTGCTCCTCTTGGATATTTCTGCTAAAAATATTTTGAAGTTTTAATGGCTTTTTATTTTAGGAATAGACCTAAAATAAGTGAAGGGAAGCAGATGTCAAGGAATATTGCCTACTTCTTTTGGACAGTTTGTGAGGATGTGATAAAATTGCTCTCCTCCATTTATTGCATGCAAAGAGATGATGGACAATGTGTGGGTGTAGCAGCACACAGGCTTGGCCACAGGAGTTGGAAATTGAAGAGAGAGGTAGAAAGTGATTTGGCAACATATTTCTTTCATTCCCTGATCAAGCTATGACTGTTCCATCATATTGCCCAAGACCTGTGTATTTGCATCAAGAATTCATAGTCAAAGAAGTATTGTTTTGGTTTCTCACTGTATTAAGCTGCAGTCTAGAACTGGACTGAAAGAGGAATTGACTTGTTCTGCTGTGCCCCAGCCCAGGAAAAGCATCTGTTCAGATAGCAAAATTTGTAGATAAATTTGAGGTTCTTAGTGGGCCACTGTGACATTTGATGGTGATACTCAGCAAGCCTTTTTGTAAAGTACCCTCAACAGTAGCTTTTTTACCTTTATCCTCTCTTTCATTTTTCGCCAATATTGTACTTTTAGTTTGTATGTAAATTAATAGTGTGTGGTGATGTGTTGTGGTTTTGTTATTTGGGTTTTTTTTCTTTCCTGTATTATGTGGAAATGTATTCTGTCTTAGTTTTTGTATGTTTTCAAAGTTTTGTATAGGCATGTAGTTACTTGTATTATTTTTCCTTGCTCAGTTAAGAATAATGTAAAAGAAAAAACTTAGTTTTGTTTCATTATGGTCTATGAAAAGCATACCTTGATAGGGAGCTATTGAAAGCTCTTTTTATTCTACTGTCTATGTCTATTTTTAAATAGACGTAAAAGTCTGCCACTTGTGTTGCCTGACTTGGAGAGGAACGTTAATATATTTCAAAGACCTCACTCACTCTTTCTTTCTCTGACTTTATTTATACATCCAAAGTGCATTTATATGGAGTTCAGAGTAAGGAATTTTGCTTTGCTTCGAATCAGGAGAACCATGAGTTGAATTAGTTTCTCGTTCCTAGATTTGTCTTCTATAACTCACTACCTCAGCCATAGAAATTTTTGCCTATTTTACCTTGAAGATTTAAAAGGACACTGTGAATCAGATTAACCATGCTCTCCTGAAGTTCACTTTCTCCATGATGCTTACCTGTGCTTGTTTGAAGTACTTTGTTGATCTCAGCAATCACAGCTTTGAACTTCTTTGAACTGTTTGACATCCATGACATATTCCAAAGCACTGAATACTAATGTTCTTTTGTATTTTGAAATGCCTGTGGAAATTTATGGGAGTTTGGGGCTGGGGTTTAACCACAAGCTTCTTTGGTTCCTTTCCTTGACTTCCATAGTTAGTGCACATGATGCTTACAGACTCTCTGTGGGCAGTTCGTTAGCGGTACCATGGAAAGCTGTGATTATGACAGGCAGCCATAGAAATGAGATGTGTCATATCCCAGCAGTTTTCTCTGGGCTTGATAATGGAGGAGCAGCTGATGGGATGGGACAGCAAAGCAGCAGCTGTTGCAGAACTGCTGAGAAGGTGTTCTGAGCAGTGGTTTATGGGTGCTTTACTAGAAGCTGTGGTTTATAGGTGCAGGACTGAGTAGTGTGATACTTATGGCAGAATTTGGAGTTAGAGAATACCTGTGTTTACACATGCAAGTAACTTTTAGTCTGCAAGTAAGGTCTTTGATGGAAAAGAGTTGGGGAGTAGCTGGTGCAGAGTTTGTCTCGAGGCCTTACAAATATGGACCTCTGAACGGAGAAAAATGTGGCTATTGCTGTTTGGAAGTGTGTTTCCGTGAACTCTTGCTTTCACAAGCAGATCAGCTATTGGCATGTTTCTTCCCACAGTCCTGAAATTTGTTTGGTTAGTTTGGGTCAGCTGACCTATTTTTGTCCCCTCCCAGAATCTTGCCCTCAGCTGGGGAAGGAATGTTACAGTGCTGATGCTGTGGTCAACAGTAGCCAAAACACTGGTGTGTTATCAACACCTTTCCAGCTACCAATGCAAAGCACAGCACTGTCAGGGCTGCTATGGGGAAGTGAGCTCCAGCTTCGCCGATCCTGATACAGAGAGATATTTTCCTATCAAGCTAATTGACTCCAGAAGATTCGCTGTTACTAATGTGGAGTAGTTTTAGCATAGTCCATAAAGATAATATAGGTTGGACCTGAGATGTGAGCTTTGGAGTAAATGAAGGTGGATTTGCTATGCAATCACTGTTGGGATAGTGGCTACTCCTCTCATTCTAGGAGATTGGGCTTGCTCCCTTCTTTTGTTCAATGAAGGTTTCATAAGCTGATCAGACTAAAGGATATAGCTGTTGAGTTCAAACCCTGTCCCGTATCATAGTGACTGTGAAGTGGGCTTTTGGTAGACTGAGGAGAAGAGGATGTCCCCCATGGCAAATCTGGATGCTTCTTGTCATTAAATTATGGCTCACTTGTGTGATTGCCATGAATTATATTTGTGAAAGCAACAAGGAGGTTGCTGAGACAGAGTTAGAGGAAGAGAACTTCGAATATTGCAGGGAGACAGAGAAGGGTGTCTGTGCAAAGTGTCTCTAGACTCCAAGAGAGCAAAGGTTGGAGTGTGTTGTGTTTGTACTTGGACCCCACAAGCTATGGTTTTATCACTTCTCCTTTTTGTGTTTGTCTACCTTTTGACCCTGAAGCATACAAATTGTATTCTTTTCTAGGCCAGGACACTTCACTTACTTCTGTTTTAATTTCTTCATAGCATTCTGTTGAACTGATACTAGATTACTAAATTTTTCATCCTTACCTTTGTTTGTTTCACTTAGTTACATGATAAATCTCCTTTATATATGAACTCTGTAAATAAAGAAATTGAGGGGGGGAAAAGCCAAAACCGAAGCATGCTATCCTAAGACTAGTCTACATGCCAACAAAGATTAAAATGTTTCTTTACTTTGTCAACATGTCCCTCCCCCCATCCTACATTCATTTAGAGATGAGACATTCACAGCTGTCTGAGAGACTCTAACTGCCTCAGACATGCACAGTTACAGAGTTTGTAGGATGCTTAGGATTCAGCAGGGGAGAATTTAAAGGGCAGCTCTGTGGTTGGTAGAGCTACAGATCCTGCCTGCTTTCTTGTCACTTCCCTTGAATTAGCCATGGTGCATCCGTTGTCCAATTTGATTGAAAACAAACTTGCAAAAAAGAGGAAGAAAAAGTGCATTTAAAATCCACACGACCCATCAGAATTCTTGTAGCCTTCCACTGCATGTAAGGAATGTATTTTTGGTTTGTTTTTATGTAGCTGGGAGAAGAGCATTAATATCCAGTTGAATCTTTTGTAACATCTTTCACATATTTTGTTGCCCCTGTTTATGAGCCATTTCAGTTTGTTAATTTGATTTCCATTTGATTTTTATTTTTTTAAGAATAATCTAGTTGCTGTTCGGTGGTTCTCGAAATTTAACGTGTTAATGTTTTTTTAATGCTTATGCTTATCAGAAGCTATAAATAGTGGATTTTTTAATAATAAATATACAATTTCTCATTTGCAGAAAGGTTTTTGTTTTTTTTTTCATTCTTAGAACAATTTTCCTTCAGGAAAAAAAGCAGAGGGAATGAGAACTAATTTTGTAGGTGCTAGAATTGTTGGATTTATTAATTTTTTTTGGTGTGTCAAATTAGCATGTTCCTAAACAGCCTTAGAAGCTATATCTGAAACACTGTTAAAACCATATATTTTTGTATTTTACTGCCTTGCTGAATTCTTTTTAGATTTTTTAATGCATTTGTGAAACAACTATGTGATCTGATTGTTGTGAAGTATAAGATTTTAATATTTTTTATTTTGAGCCTAGATTAGCTTGGAATAGGTGAAAGAAATTTAGATGCTTGGGGGGTGTGTGTGTGTGTGAATTCAGCTGCTCTGACATCTCTAACATTTAAATTTTTATTTAAATTTGGTGTATATTCTTTCTGCTGCTGTCAGTGCTTTGCTCACTGTATTCTAAAATTTGCAGTTGGTGTGTGAAATTTAGTTAATGAATTTATTATCCTCAGTTTTGAATGTTTATTTCACTTGGGTTATGCAAATGTAAAGCCAAAGAAAATTCAGTTCACTGAACACATTAATCAGTTTCATTGTTCACATTAATTTAATTAAGTGTTCTTGATTTTGTGGGAGAAAATAGGAATGTGTGTACAGCTGCGGTTTAAAAATAGTCCTTTGTTTTTTCTCTTCAAATAAATAAAGCTGCTGTTAAAGCTTTACCAAAATTCTTTATTTCCTGTATGTGACTTCCAGAACTAAATAAAATATGATACTCCTTGGAAATGTTTTCCTCTTGATATTAGTTTCCAAGAAACACGTTCCCGATTCATGGATTTTCAGTGATAGGACTTCGAAAACCAGTGTTTGTCCCGTTGTTTTCCCCCTGGTGGCTACAGTAGTACCTGTTTGCTAGTTCACTGTGAATGGCTTGGTGAGAAGGGAATGAAGAGACAAGGTGGAGTTTTTTTAAAATTGTTTACATGTTGGTAAAATCACAATTTATGTTTTCTTTTATGTTTTCTTCCAGATTTCACAATGGTCTCTTAAATGTTAAAGATGTTCTTACAAGTTTTGACAACACGGGGAATGTCTGTAAGTCTCTGTTGATTTAAATACAGTATTGTGTTAATGGAAGTCTAAATGCATCAATGTAAAATATTTCTGTATCTATATCTATTTCTCAATAATCATTTCCTTTAGCTGAGAAACTCCATTACTGTGGTCAGAGGTACCATAACATTTTCCATGTTACAGTTTCACATTGCACAGTTGTTTGTGTGGATACACCCTCAAGTAATCCCAGTGCAGGTTATTTTTGGTACTGTGACTGTGGTGGGAACATTAGAGCAGCTGAACTGGGCTGGACAAAAAATTAGTTTAGCCCACTGATTTGTGTTGGCCAGTGGCCAGCAGTGGCTATGTGGGGAACAACAGTGCAACAACATGGGAAGCAAACAATGGCACTTCCAGCTCGAGTGGACAAAATCAAATCACAGAAACACAAAAGAAAACACACAGTCAAGTTGTGAAATTGCTCCCCACAGAATATTTTGGTTCGTATTGAATTTCGTTTTGATTTTGTTTGAATTCAAAAACAAAAAAAAAATTCTGCAAGAAAAATTAACTGTGGGCATTAAAGACATCACTTATGGCTTAGGAAGTGCTGGGTCTTAGGAGAATTAATGGGGCAGTAGGATGATATGTTTGTCCTGATCTTTCACTCTTGTCTAAGCATCAGTTACTGGCTGCATTAACCTGAGACAAGATGAGCTGTAAGTGGGCCATCAATGTCTGACCCAGTATGGCTCTGCTTCAGTATACTTATTAATAAAATTATCTATGCTATTAATGGACTTGAATTATAAAATTGTGGTAGACTGTGGAAATGAAGCTGAGCAATAATATTGAAATACTTTTGATGTGATGAGAAATTACTATTATATAATTATATACATATAATTCTTATTTGATTATTCTGCCTTATCTTTTAGATTGGTTAGTTTGTTTTTAAACAAACTGATAGAATAAAGTTGGTAAAGTTTGTCAGATATTCAAGAAATGTGCATCTATCTCTTTCTCCTTATCAAAGCAAAGACACAGAAACGCTTCTAATATATACATATATTTCATCTCAAAACTGCAGTCTCAGTGTACCAAAGCTATGTTTCAATAAATATTGGCTTTTCATTAGCAGAGAGGTCAATTCATTTAATGAACTTTTGCCTTCAAAAGGAAAAAGTTCTCTTCTTTTTAAAATTTGTTAGCCTTCATTCAGTTCTGAACATTGAAGGTAATTCTGTGGTCTTGCCACAAAATACTTCCAGATATATTCTGTATCTGTTAACAAAGAGAAATTTGTTCTCTGATTTCTGAATGAAAATTATATCCAAGGGATATATGAATATCCAAACTAATAATATTAAGGCTAAGAAAGAAAATTCACATTTGTAATTATGACTGACTTTGGCTACAGGTGTAGGGCATAATGAGATGGATGATAAAAACATCTACATTAAAGTCATTTAGGATCTGGAAGAAAAATGCTTTGCTTAAATTATGGGAAGCATTTAAAGAGATTTAATGTTGTAGATTTTTGGGAGAGGAAGCTAGACAGAATTCTATAAGAAGCAATGTTATTTTCATAGTGAAGGAAGTGAAATAATTAAGACAAAAAACTTAACTAGGGCTTTGGATCCAGAAAAAATACTGTTATATCAGTTTGTTAGATAACAACTTGGGTATTTATTTTGAATAGCAGAGAAAATATTTTGTGTGTGTGTTTATAAGTGCTTCACACAGTGGATCAGGACACTGTACCTTACTCTGTGAAACATGGTAACGTGTTGTCTTAATCTTTGTTCTTTGTGTGAGTGCTTAGATTGTGCTCAATCTACACAGATTTCCCTGTTAACACAAATAATTTACTCCACTTAAGTTTTCATATGCTTTCCTATTGATAGGTGTGTTGCCAGCTCTTCTGTTAACTTTCTCCAGTATTTCAGCTACTTTCTTATTGATTGCAGGTGGTAGAACAAGACTTGCACTCTAATAAGCACACCACCAGTGCTAACACAGGAGTTATATGGCATTTGTAGTTCTTCTTACTGTTTATTTGTATGTACAAAGATTCACATTTGTCCTTTTGGATTCAGTATTGCTTTGAGTGTTCACGCTGTGCCATTATATACAGTGTTTGTGAAGTCATGTCCAGATTCACTGCTCCCCATTTTTAAATGTCTTTGTAAGTGCCTGTCTGTATTGGTGATTTATGCCTGTTTTACTATGCACTCTGGATTACACTCTGTAAGGATAATGGTATAATTGTTATCTTCTGGCAGTATGCAGTATTGGCTTGGAGTGTAATAATCATACTTTTTTGCTACTACCTGTATGGAATAAATGTACTCAGTGTCCAACCAGAGTAACTATGTGTCTGTCACACCATCATGGTAGAGTTCCCCCATCCATGTGTTTACTGAGCTGCTCTATTTGGCTCATATCTGACTGAATTTTTGTGCACTCCCATTATCACTTGAACTCGATTTGACTTGTCTCTTTCTTTGACCTTTTCCTGTGTATTTTTTGACTCTCTTTGTATTAACCCACTGTGGAAATGATCGGAGTGTCGCCTCCTTTGACCCCCTAAGGTAACTACTGTTACATTTCTGAAATTAGGTTGATTTTTTCCAATTGCCACAGTGTTCTATGAGAACTTTGTATTAACAAATCATAACCTACTCTTAAAAGAAAATCCCAAATATTTCTAAAATGGTCTTTAACAGTATCAGATTATTTCTTCTAATACCTAATCCTAGCAGAGCTAGCTAGTATTGAACATATCACCGCAGCGTGCTCTGTGAGGAGACACATTGAAAAATTACAGACCTCAGTGTAATGCATAGCCAGCATTTATGTGCTGTGCAGTAAAAATTCACTTAAAATATTTGGACTGAGTTGTCAGAAAAGAGGTAAATATTTTAGTTTTCTGTGTATTTGTTTTGGCTGCGATACAGCAAATTTATCAGCAAGATTAATGTTTTGCTAGTGAATATTAGATTATGAAATAATTGTGTATTAAACAGATTAAATGTTGTAAAAACTGAAACACATTACATATTACATCCTTTTTAAACATAATTTGCTTCAAACAACAGGTTTGTGTGGTTTTGGGGGGAGTTTTTTTGTTTCTTCTAGTGAGTATTTTCTGTTAAAAGAAGCTCTTTCATGGAGCATTTGTATGGTCTCTCTGTTTCACATTTTGATCTCTTCTTATTGTCTTTAACAGCCACACCATCAAAAGGAAAGTGGTAGAGCAGACTTTAGTTAATACTACTTTCTCTATACTCCCAGTAGGTATCAACTCAGTACAGGATGTGCCACTAGCTGGCAGCATTATATAAAATATCAATAAGCAGCTTTTGAGGAATACTCGTGACTGCTTCCAAAGGCACTGCCTTATACCAGTAAGACTTCAGAACAAAAGTGGAACCAGCTGCAGTAGCTGTAAATGGTGTATTGCACCATTGTATTGCAAGTGTTAACTCTGAAAATTGCCTCTGTACAATGGCTTGTTCAAACTTGGTACCTACACTTGTATTCTGTCCTTTTCAAAAAGATTTTGCATTTTCATTATAGGATTGCTACTGTAAATGAAAATTCATACTGTAAATTGCAATTAGTTTTCACTCTCCCAGAAAAATGTGAAATTTCTTTCTTCTGCTGTTCCTCTCCTGTTTGTGAGAGAGTGGTTTCCACACGAAAACTCTAAATGAATTCTCCACAGAGGCAGGATGCAATGCTAAATGCACTTCATTCAGCTTTAATTCTATGCAAAAACAGGAGGCAGGGAAAAGAGGACTGGAATGAAGGAAAGGATAAGTGTTCATTTCAGACAACAATATGCCATCTGTTAAAAAGATGGTACATCCTATCACCATCTCTAGTCGTAAGATAGTCCTTTAAAAGGACTGATGGATCCCAGGCAGAAGGTTCAGTGGTGGCATTGTGGGATAGCACGAGTTGGCCCCATGCTCATGCACATCCCATGCTCATTCTTGCAGAAGAAACTGTCAAAAAATTGAGGAAAATTCTACAAGGATGAGCTTTTGAGATTATCACCTTCCCTTGCCTTTCCAAGTGGGAGAAAGCAGTTATGACTCAAGTGCTTGTATGATTATGTCCCTGAAGTAATAATTTTAAATTAAGTGAAATGATCAAGGTCCAAATTATAAACCTCTTCACTAGTTGCCACCAGCCTAGGCAAGCTACAGAGTATGTAAAGGAGAATTTTAAGAAGTGAAATACAGCATGTTTTGGGATTTTCATCTAGTATGTACCTGATGTTAACACAGAAACAAGATATTTCAGAATGCTCAAGTAGTATAAAATTGCAGATATGCTATATGTAATAGCAAAACATTTTCTTGTAAACTGCATGAAGAATTAGTTAACGATGTGACCATTTTCAAGAAACAACATGTTCAACACAAATTCATTTTATTTTCTACTTGGTTGAGCGTACAGTTGTATGCTTTAGAACTAAAAGAGCAGCAGAGGGTGCTACAGTTACAGAGCTACCCAGGCACTACTCCAAAATTGTTGTTCCTGTAGGCAAGTAAATCCTTCAAACACTTGAGCTTTGCTTTTGGGGTAGCTGTAAGTAGGATAGCTTTAAATTCTGTTGCCCGTGTTTATGCTGGAAAACAGGTAATATATGTGAAATCAAAAAAAAAATAGAATTACATAGTCACTTTTTTCTTTTTTTTTGTGTGTTTTTTTTTTTTTTTGTTGTTTGTTTTTTTTTTTTTTTTGGTGTGGGTTTTTTTGTGCTTTTTTTGGTGTTTTTTTAAAGTTTTATTAGTGGAAAATGTTGCATGGTTTCCTGAAAACGTGGTGTCTAGATATAGTTACTGTTACAAAACACCTACTCAAAATCTTTAAAACTAGTTTTGTTTGTGCTAATTTTACATTTAGAAGTTCCAGTCTTTGCCACAAATTTTATATAGGAATTTTTTTTTTTAAAATTTTAATGTGTTCTGTCCCAAGTAAATAAGCTAGTGAAACTGGAGAATTGTTATTTTCATGAAAAAGGAAAAAAAAACAGAGGGAAAAATTTTTCTTAAATTTCAGGCCCTCATCACATTTTTTGGAAACAGGCATCAAAGGGGGGAAAAAAAAAAAAGAAATGAAAAAAATTTCTCCTCTTAGTTTGCACTTTTTTTCAGACTGTATTAATTTTAAAATTATGCTTACTTAAAACTTGTAATCCTGACACTTTTTTTCCCTTAATTTACTTAAGAAAAATATTTTAAAATCTATTCTAAAACAAAGAACCTTTTCTTCTTTGTTCTTTGCTCTCAAATAAGTAGAACGAGAGGGATGTCTTCTTTCTTGTTAGTAGGATGTGAGGATGTGTTTAGAGAGCTACTTGTTTCTTCAGAGCTCTCACTGCAGGACTCATAGGTAGCTGAGCTCCTCTATGGAGACATGGTGGCAGCTACTGAATTATTATGCCTGGAAGGATAGATGCCATAAAGTTACCTGGGAAAAATTGTAGCATGGCACCCTTTGTGGCAGCAGAAGTGCTCCTGTATTTCATGTAATATTACCTAGAAACAAAAAGGGAGCAGATTGCACTTTTTGGGTGCTGCTGTGGAAGTTTCCCCCATTTTTTTTTGAGTAAACCTCTTATTTTCAGTGGTGAAAGGCACACCGACTTGAATATGCTTCCTGCCTCTCAGTGACCCAGTGGATATTCTCACCTGAAGAAACTGCCTCTCATTGTCTTCTGAGCCTTCACTTATTCCATAGGTGTGGCAGTTTGAAATTGTTTACCAGGTCAGAACCTCAGACTCCCCTGAAAACCTTCAACAGAAAATAAATTGACTGCAAGAGTGTCTGCTTAGCAACGAGAAGTGTTGTTCTGAATGAAATACTGTGTTTATGATACCTACAATCTACTGTTTATTCACTATGCAGCTTCCTTTTAAATAAAACATTTCATGATCAGGGTTAAGAAAAAACAGCTGTTTCCTCCCTCCCCTCTCCCTCTGATTCACTCCACTGATCCAGTTTGCCGTGTTATCACAAGGAGTCACAGTGACATAACCAACATAAAGCGTATGGAATAGAGCAGAAAATAAGTATTTGGGGAGAAGCAGGCACCTCTCAAATTACTCTTGCTACCAGAATTGTTCTTATGAAACTGTTCTCTGATGAAATATCAGTGATTTGTCTGTTTTAAGTACTGTTCTGAAATTATTTGGCTTTTCCCCACTAAATCTTTTGTTCTGAAAAGAGGAACCATAACTGTGATCAACTTGCTCTAGACAATGTTTTTCCTTCTACATATTCCAAACATTATCTGACTTTGTGCCTATACTTTCAATCATGGCACCAGCTCAGAGAAGTGGGAGTTGAAGTCTGATTTCATACACTGATGTTGACCTGAAGTATTTTTGAAACTATTCAGTGTATTCTAAATGAATTATCATGAGAAGTTGGATCTTTTGATTTAAATTAATTAAAATTTTGGAGATACGGTATAACACCTTAAATTAGATTGGTAGAAGGAGAAGAGTATGAATTATTGTAGTTGATTTCAGGGGTTTTACTTTAACATTAGATAACTTACCTTAATCACCTTTTTAATTAAGATAGGGAAGGATAACAATGATAAGCATCCCTTTAAGATGTGCTGTTTTATTAATTAAGCATAGTCTTTTAATGCACTGTAGAGTTTTCTCTAAAATATTTCAAATTTGAGCATAATAAAAATAAATAGCTTCAAATGAGTTTGATGTGCAGTAGGTTGTTGCCTTTTGGGTGGAACTTGCATGTTTCTTTGTAATTGTTCATTCTGTTCTCACAATTCCTTTTACTTGCCATGTTCTAGTCATGCTTTCAGCACTGCTTTTCACAAAAGAACAGGCATGAAGTGCAAAACCTGCTCAAGAAATGCCATACTTGGAGTGCATCCTTGAGTAGCTGCAGTCTGTTTGATAACACATAAAGTTGCTGATGGGATCTGACTTACACGTCAGATGGGGCATTTCTCTGTATTCTGTTATAGTCTCATCAGTGGCTGTAGTGTGGAGGTAGCAAGGACAGTCCTTGTTCTTTATTTTCTCCATACAAATGCAACTGAAATGTCATGCATAACTTGCAGTTGTTTTTTCAAGTGTTTTAGAGAACTTTTAAAAAGTTGCTCTGTATTTAATTTAAAAAAATCATATTTAAATGGGTATTTAAATTGTCAGGGTGAAAGGTTTCAATTTCATTCAGCACTAATTCAGACAACTGTATTCAAACAAAACTATTTTGAGTAGTGTATTTTGGAAATGAGAATTTGAAATCTTTGATCTGAAGATTGTTCTGCTAAAAAACTGATCTATGTAGCAGTGACCAGATGAAAATACAATGTAGAACTATTATGCATGTACTTAGCTTGACAAATTAAATACTGTTATTGAGAGTCTGTGCAGTTAAATCAAGTTATATCAGGTTTAAGCCATTTCTTCAAAATATTTTCAAAGATATGGAAAGAGGTGAGTAAGACATTATTTTAGAAAATCAAAGAACTAACTTTTTGTAAACCTAGTGGATTAAAAGAGCCTTCTATAGAAATGGCTTGGTAAATGGAAAATGTGTGAGGAATGTGTGTACAACTGTGTGTTTGTTGTAATTATTTGAGGTCCAGACTTGTGGTTTTTAATTAAGACTGCAGCCCATCTGCAACAGATTTGACTGACTAGCCCATATACAAAGATGTGGAACATACTAGTTATAGCAATGATGGTTTCACATCTACTCTCCTTACTGGTAGAAAATATCTCCTGATATCTAATGCTAGTCTTTTTTACTAAAGCTTAAAGTCATTATTGTTTGCTCATTGGCAAAAGTGAAATTTTCTTTTGTAATAGCTTTTTAGATATGTTAAGTCATTACATGGCCTTGCCTGTGTCTTCTTTTCCTTATTCAAGCAAGCCAAATTCTGTCATGTTTTCTTAAGCTACAGTTTTTTGCTGAGTTCTGACTTTTTTCTAGACTCCATGCATTTGGTTTGAATCTTTCTTGAGGAGTCAAATCTGGGCATAGTACCCCAGCTAGGACCTCTACAATGCTAATTAAACCAGGAGATTCTGTGTTTTACAGCCTGTAATCCCAATAGTGTGTTTGCCTCTTACAACAGCATGACTTTGACTGATGTTGAGCTTTTGACCTGCCATAAAATCCTGGTACTCTTCAGAAATAATCAGTTATTCCTAATTGTGTAGTTATGTAGCAGTTATTTTTACCCAATTGTAATACCTCATATTTGTCCCTCTTGAACTTCTTCCTGTTTCCAGACTTCTGGTTTTGTTCTTTGAAGCCTCTCTTTCAACATACAGGACTTTTTAAATTTATATATTGCTAATTTAATAAGCATGCTCCTTTAGATGATCAATAAAAACACTGAACAGAGCACAGTCTGGTGTAGGCATTTAGGACAACTCTACCTGAACTGTACCTGCTTTTACATCTCCTCATTGAGAATTATTCTCCACAGAATAAGGTTAGTTTTCTTAATCAGCTATGCATCTATCTTAACCAAATTTTATTTAGACTGTGTTTCTCTTGAAATTGTTGTAAGACTTTCTAAAATTTTGATACAAGATATCTACTGGGTCTGTCTACAAGACATCATGTTGTTCTGGTGGAAGCTTGTTTAATTAAAATCTGTAATTTATTTTTTAATTATTAGACTTAATCAAGGAATAAGCAACAAAAGAATAAAAGACATAAATCTGTTTCAAGTTTTAAATAAAGTGTAGAGGAGAGAAAGGTTGACTGTAATGAATAATTATACTTATTTATAGAATGCATAATTATCTTATGCAGTGAAAGTCACTTGATGGTTTTCTGTTTTACAATTTCATTCATTTCTTGAAAGCTGTGGTTTTAATAATTTGTGCTAGGTATGTATCCAAGCTAGGCTTCTGTTTTGTTGTTTTTTGGTGTCCTGAAGGATAATTCCAGCTACTCTGAGATAAGTACTGGTTTTGTGACGTTTGGTAGTCTAGCAAAACTTAGTGCAGGATTGTAATAGCCCTCTACCCTAAAACACTTTAACTCTTATCTTCTCACTTTTAATAAGTGTGATGGAAAGTACAATAATGCAAACAAGTTTTTTTTTTTTGTTGCTTTGGGTTTTTTTTTGGTAGTTTGGGAGTACTCAAATGTATTTTGGCCTCTTGCACCTGGGAAATAGGATTCTGCAGGTCATATTCAGGACAAAAAGGAAAGCAGTTTAAGCGTGTTATGCCTTGTAACAGCAACTTCTTGTCTAGTAGTATTTATTGTTGAACTGTGACCTGTGCTTTGTGAATTAAATTTACTTTCTTTCTATCTATGCTAATACTGGCTTAAGGTGTGTTTCACTATCTAGGGTTTGGGTATTTTTTTCAATTTAATTTTTAGGTTTCCCTTTATACTTAGGCCAATTCCAATATTTTAAGGCAGTGTTTCGTTATCTAGTTGAGATATATGGTTTGTATCAGCTCAAAAGAAGATAACACTGCAGTCCCAAAAGCACTTTTTTGTTATTAACTAATCCATAGAATATCACATCTGTGAAAAAAATATTAGATCCCTTTTAGAGGAAGAAAGTCTCATAAGTCTTTTTTTTTTGTTACACAGCTGTTCATGGGTTAGAAATGGGAGGCAGAACCAAGACATCTTACAGTGTTGGTATGCAGGGGGCCACTGCCAGACCTGCCTTCTAACCTCTCCCACATGTATGTTTAGTGTAAGATCTTTGTTAAATTGGCAGTGTTATATTTTCAGGAGTGCCTTCTCATTTTAAATGCCACACACTTGGGTTATCAAAATTGAAGGACTTAGAGCTGTGTCAGAAAAGAGACTTGGGCACTGCTGAACTGAACTTTAGACGCTGTGACAAGAAAAATCTGTTCTCCTTCAGGTAAGGAGGTATTTCTACACACATAATGGCATGGCCTGGAATTCACCACAGCTGGCACTCTGAGACTTGTGTGTCATTAACTCTCTGTCTTTGGAGTTTCAGTTCCTAACCTGGCGCATTCGCAGTCTTAAATCCTTTCCTTTATTTAGATGCTTCAACTGCGTCTGTCAAAAAGTATGGAAGGTAGAACTTCTTTTTTGTTTTGTTTAACCTCCCATGTGGCAGCTGCAGATTTTGTGTGGAATTTATGTGGTTTCAGACATGAGTCTAATGGTTATAACACTCACAAGGTAGTTTCGTGAAAGGTAGGGGAGGTCAGCACACCTGAGTTAGCAAAGGGGATGGGCTCAGCTTGTGTGTGTTCACCCACTGGAGCTCATTTTGGACGGTAAGGTAAGAAAGAGTATTACTAAATGTATTGGGTAATCCCTCATGACAGGATGTCAGGAAAAAAACCTCACTGCAATCTGCCAGTAATAAGCAGATTGAATTTAAAATGTGAAAACAGCAGCGTGCCTCACCATAAGTTCCATAAAATGTACCTGTTCACACAGCTAAAACACGGTACAATCATAAACCATATTACCAATCAGCACCTTAGGATAAATTTTGTTAGGCTAAAAATACTGGAATATCTTCATAATAAAATATAATAGGACAAAGCAACTTGTATATAGGTCTTTATTTTTGCTGTATTTTGGTTCTCATTTTTAAATTGTGGCAATTTGAGGCAATTTATAGATACATTTATTAGTTAATTGGACATTCCAAAAGTAGAAAATATTTGCTTTTTTTGTGTGTGGTTAAAGACTCTGATAAAAATGAGCTTAGCCAGATAAACAGAGGAGGTTTTATTACTGCTAAGAATTAATTTGATAATTTTGTCCACAACCATAATCTGCTTTTAAAATCATGCATTGTATTTTCTGTTGAAAACTAACCACTATAAATTCGCTGTGAGGAAGGCATGTGCAGCTGCACATCTCCTGTGGGAGAGGCTTACTTACTGACAGGTGAATCTGAGTCCATTCTGAAGTAGCAGAGGAAGATGTTTTAATCTCAGATTGTCTTAGAAAATATTTTTATGTGCATGAGTTTTGATTGGTTTTGATTGGACTTGTGCAGTTACTTAGTAATCAGCAGTGAATTGTCAGTATTTATGTACTGTAAAATTTCTCTCTTCACCAGCTGAGATTAGTAGACATTGCTTTCAAACATACACCTGTGAGAAAGTGTTGAAACCAAAAGTCAACTATTTATATAAAATATCTCTTACCAGGGTGGTAGTGGTGGATTAATAACGAGGACTGTGTTTGTGCATCTCTTTTTAGCTTAATAAACTGAAGCTTATGTTCAATTTCTTTTGCTTTTTTTTTGGTGGTAAGATATTTGTCACTCTTGAACTGTATTTAAATTTTGTAAAACACAGTTTTTACTGTTTTTTCTAAAGAAATTCTGACATAGCCACCAACTTGAAGGACTTACAATGTTTAAAAACAAAGGCATGCATCAATTAAATTATCCTTTGATATCTGTAGGCTGACTCCTGAGGATTTTTGTAACTTTTCTCATGAAGAAGCAGACTTTTTACTTCCCATGAAAGTTGAGCATTAAATTATGAACAGTTTTGCAAGCCTTGACTTAAAAGTAATTATGTTTAAATGGCAGTGGTAGCAAAAGGCAACAGGTTTTTTAAAATTTTCCAATGGTTTTAAGCTGCCTTTTAAAGTTGTATAGCTACTCAAAAAGGCAGAAGAATCCACAAAATGCTTAAAATACACAAGAAGAAAATTGTGGCATTTAAAAAACAGAGATCACTATACTAGTTTTTAAATGTACAGTAAAACGTACTGTCTTTGAATTTAACATAATTTAAAGAAATAAAACAAAACAGGTATCCATTAAGAAACTAGAATCATATGATTCAAGGCAGAGGTGGACAACTTTTGGAAGCTGTCCAAATAATGCCTTCTAATTGTTTGCTCAGATAAAATTCTTGTTGAATTACTTTTCCTTCTTTTCAAGCACCTGTTGAAACAAAGTGTTTATCCTTCACATTCTCATTGAATTTTCCAGTTCCAGAATTAGATACATGCTGTCATACCTAGCATTGAGAATACCTTAAATTACAGTAGTATTATTGAATACATATTCAAGATCAGCTACTTAGCAGAGACTTCATTCATTGCAACCTTTGTGTAACTGATAAATGCTTTACAATGTAAATGTTTGCATAATGTAGCAGCCAGTTGCATGTCTCCCGTGTTAACCTCCAGAAGCTGTAATACCTCACACTCTCTGTTGGCAGGCAGAAGTAATTATGGTAGCAATCAACATATATAATACAGATTTTAAAATATTTAGTTTTGTTAACAGCACATACAGCACAATAATATAGATAATTTCAGACAAAAATTGATAAAGATAATCTAAGTGCTTTAAGTTTGTTGTGATTGTCATTATTTCAAATATGTATTTCCTCATAATTATTATAGTGTTTTCTTTTGAAGATTTTATTTATATGTTCTTCAGAAAATGATATGGTAAATATTTGGTATTAAAGTATACAGGCACACGTTTTATAGTTTGTTAGGGTAAGTGACAGCCTAACAGAAAAGAATGTTATGCCAATTAATTCTGCAAGGCTCATTTAGAATCAAACTGAACTGATGAGAGAATAATTAATGAAAATTCTGTGTTTTCATATATGAATTGTTTCTTTGCAATGTTTTTTGTGGTTTTTTTTTGGTTTTTGTTTTTGTTTTTTTTTTTTTTAGAATAAAGAGAATTTTCTATGTTTGGCATTTAAAGAGCTTTGTTGCACCAGTGGAGTGCGAACTGTCAAAAAAAATAGGCAGAATCCGCAAAATGAGGAGTCCAATTATCATAGAATCATTGTAGAATCATAGAATGGTTTGGGTTGGAAGGGATCTTGAAGTCATCTAGTTCCAATCCCCCCAGCCATGGGCAGGGACATCTTTCATTAGACCAGGTTGCTCAGAGCTCCATCTAACCTGGCCTTGAACACTGCCAGGGGTGGGGCATCCACAGCTTCTCTGAGCAGCGTGTTCCAGTGCCTTACCACCCTCACAGGAAAGAATTTCTCCCCAATATCTAATCTAAACCTGACCTCTGTCAGTTTGAAGTCATTTCCCCTTATCCTATCACTAAATGCCATTGTCAAAATTCCCTCTCCAGCTTTCTTGCAGCCCTTTTTACATACTGGAAGGCTTCTGTAAGGTGAGCCTGGAACCTCCTCTTCTCCAAGCTGAACAACCCCAACTCTCTCAGCCTGTCATCACAGGAGAGATGCTCCAGCCCTCTGATCATCTTGGTGGCCCTTATCTGGACTTGCTCCAACAGGTCCATGTCTTTCCTGTGCTGAGGACCCCAGAGCTGGATGCAGTGCTCCAGGTGGGTGGGTTCTCCCCAGAGCAGAACAGAGGGGCAGAATCCCTTCCCTCCGTGCTGCCTACGCTGCTTTTGATGAGCACGGGACACGATTGTCTTTCTGGGCTGTGAGTGCACATGGCCAGGTCATGTCCAGCCTCTCGTCCACCAGCACCCCAAGTCCTTCTTGGCAGGGCTGCTCTCAGTCAGTTCTCTACTCAGCTTGGGTTTGCACTTGGGTTTGCCCTGCCCCAGAAGCAGGACCTTGCAACCTGGCCTTGTTCACATTCCTATAAGAACCTTTCCCAAATCAAAGCATTTAAATATAGGGATTTGATTTGTACTTGTAAAATGTTTCTTATTTCAGAATTACAAATATTAGATATAGATAGATATTATCCTATAATTTTTAAGTAAATCAGTCTAATCGGCATGGGCTTTTTAATGTGTGTATATACATAGGTATATATAGTTATTAAACATATAATTTTATATATATATATGTTCACATTATATAGAAAGAGAAGGAAATCTGGGGTTTTTAGCAGGGTGTTTTTTGGTAAGGTACTGTCAAAGATTTATTTTGCCTGACAGTATACTTTGACCCTGCCTGAAATAGGATCTCCTTGGTGACATAATTATTGTAAAATGATGAAAGTAGAACTGCAATGTGCCATCTTTCTCCAAATGTTTGAAAGCATTGTCAGTTTTTGAATTACTGTCATATTTTTTCAATTGTTTTTAGTACAAGTCAAATTTGACTTGCCTTAGTAATATAAAGAATCTCATTGTCTTCAAGAAGGCTTGTCAAATGAGTAAGAAACATTGTCTTCCCTTTAAAATTGATTAAAAAAAAATCCCCCCGAATTATTTTAATTTGAATGAGGTGAGAATCTGGTAACTATTGAAGTGTTTTCTGTGCCGAATAATAAGGAGCATGATAATTGAAACTTGGCATAGAAATGAGTAGCAAATTTTACTCTTCCTCCTCTTTTTAAATTGGGAATTTGAATGTTGCATAGCATAGAAGTAGGCAACAAAATACACTTAGTACTTGATATTCCAAAAGTACCATTCAAAAAAAGAATACTTAAGGATACACGTAAAATGTAATATATATTATAGCACTTTCATGTTAATGTATTTCCTATTTTGTAAATACATATTTTATAATTTTTAGATATATGTAAAATAAGTTGTAGAATTTGTAAATGTCATCTGTATGTGTAACAGTTTGAAGGATGGTGGCAATTATGGCTGCAACTGTTTGCCCTTAATCTTTAAATAGTTGTTTTTTCCTACCACAAGACTTCATAGCCCATTTTTGGGGAAAAGTTCCATATTTCTTTCTGACGCTAAGAGAAGATGATCACAGGAGGGAGTGGGAAAAAAAACTAAGCCCGGTCAGAAAGAATAGTAAGACAAGGAGCATGTGGGACAGAAGAATGAGGAAAATACTAGTGGCTGAGCAGGAAGGAAAACTGGAAATAAAGACATGTTCAATTAGTTTCTTTCCAAGAGAGGAACCAGATTGGCAGAGAGGAGCCTGGGATGAAATCATAATGAATAAGATGAACGTGTCCTGAGAATAACTGGACTGAAACTAGAAGTCAAAGGCAGAAAGGAGACTATAGTAGCTCAGCTTCAAGAGAACTGGAAAGAAATCGTGAGTGCACCAGAAATTGTTTCCCACAGGGCCAGCAACAGAACTGTATTTCCAGAGATCTCTCTCTCTCATTGCTTCCCGTGCCTGCTCAGGTGAAACATGTCATTCTGTTTAACTTCTGCTCTTTGTAGACTGCTGCAGTATTTTAATATACTTTATTTTGTAATCATAAAGAAATTGAGCTAGTCTGAAAATTACAACCTTGCTAACAACCTGTGGAGGAGCTGATATTCCAGATTATGGGATTTTTGATGTTTAAAAATACCCACTGAAGTTTGTTTTAACTCTAACCTTGGCTTTACAAAATGCACTGTTATTTTAGAGTTGCCTGTGCAAATGGGAATTTTGTGGTTTGTGCAGCTGCTGGTTGCTTGGAGAGCAGATGTCTTCCTCCTTCTGCCAGAAGGTTCTCAGTGATGGTTGGCTAGTATGTTGTTTTTCTGAAAGGCTAAGGTCTGATCTGCAGAAGCAAATCACAGCTGAAATGGTGATTTTAACACCTAAAGCATAAATGTGGAAAAAATAAAGGTTCGAGATGCTTCAGACTCTCAAGACTTAATGGAGTGGATGTTTTTCCTTCTCTGTGCCTCAGGGTTTCATCTAAAGAAAGTGTCTTTCTGAATTCTGTCTGTCCCCTGGTCACCACATGCTGTAAGAAACATAGTCGGCAAAGGACTGTGAGGTGGAGGAATTGTCCTGTTAGGGGTGAATGGTTGGGTCTTTTTCAGATAAAGACACTGAAAAGCAGGCAATGAATTCTGGTTAAAATCAAGATTCTGTTGTTTGTTGTCAGTTTAACAAACTTTTAGTTTTGTTGTTGTGAATAGTCTTATAAGCACTGCTTTTTACATA
This sequence comes from Pachyramphus minor, assembly GCA_013397135.1. NCBI lineage: Eukaryota > Metazoa > Chordata > Aves > Passeriformes > Tyrannidae > Pachyramphus > Pachyramphus minor. Next base: position 342,738 of record VYXB01000122.1, on the reverse strand, counting down.
TCAGACTTTACTGTTGCACAAAGCCTTAATTTAGGTAAACTCTTGATCAAGAAATGTTCTTATTTTCTGTCATGGTTTAACCCCAACCAGCAACCGAGCCCCACACTTGCTTGCTCACTTCCCCACCAGCAGGATTAGGAAGAGAATCAGAAGGGTAAAAGCTGGAAAACTCGTGGGATAAAGACACTTCAGTAGGGAAAGCAAAAGCCATGAAGGTATTCAGCCATCCCGAGGAGAGCAGAGCCCCATCATGTGTTACTTGGGAAGACAAAACACCATCGCTCCAAAGGCCCTCCTTCCTCCTTCTTCCCCACGCTTTACATACTGAGCATGATGCCATATGGTCTGGAATATCCCTTTGGTCACTTTGGGTCACCTGTCCTGGCTGTGTCTCCCAAACTCACGGGCACCCCCAGCCTCCTCACCAGTGTTGCAGTACAAAAAGCAGAAAAGGCCTTGGCTCTGTATAAGCCCGGCTCAGCAATAACAAAAATATCCCTATGTTATCAACCCTGTGTTCAGCACAAATCCAAAATACAGTCCCATACCAGCCACTGCAAAGAAAACTAACTATCTCAGCCAAAATCAGCACAGGTTGGAATAGCTATGTAATGAATACTAGGAACTGGTAAACAATAGCAAGGAATTTTTAAAAAGTGTTGAATGAGAACTTTAGAAATCCTTACTGTCCTTGTAGCTACTTTTATAGTTTGTTCAGTTTTTCAAGACAAAGACATTGACCCCATTGTAAAACTGAATGCCAAAGTATTGATTTTTTTTCTGTACATTGTTTGAATATTGAACATATAATCAACCTAATTATTATATAAACAGACCTTCTGCAGAATCAGAGATGATAAACCTTTCCTTAACTCTGTGTGTCTATATGTAAGAGCACAGACAAAATAGACAACAGTCTAAAATTTAGCAGATGCAGTTTGAATGACTGGTAGACAGTACCAGTCTATTTTACAATGTAAACACTAGGGTCTTAAACTCACCGCTGGGCCAAGCTAAAAAGGTAATATCTGATTGTGATATTACTGCAAAACAAATGGTAGCATGCTACTCTGCTTGAAAACATAATGGCTTTATACTATAACCTTTAACCCTGAAATGATGCTTGAGTGGACCTTAACTCCAAAGTGAACATGCCTGAGTAAATAAAACTGTGGTTTCACATAACAGAGAGATACATTTTTTAGATCCTTTGCTGATTATATTGTGTGAAGGTCAATCTTCTGCCCCATTTCTGAAAGTCGGGTCAGAATAGAGATTTTAGGGTCACTTCTTCAAGTATCTAAGCCATTACAATGCACTAATAGGCCCTGATAGCTCATTTTATAAGTTCTTAGCGTTAAGCTGGACATTGTTTGGACTCATTTCAAATCCTGCATGTACCCTGCAGGGTTAATTAACATCTTTTAAAATGGATGTATTTTGGTTATTTTGAATTAAACTGCTTTGGTTTTATTTGTCACTGTTTACTATCTTTTAGCATGTGTAAAGATATAGAAATTTTATATTCACTTAACTCAAGATCTGTATATTGTTTTGAAATTGAACTGATAATTTATTTTTTTTCCTGATATGAACTCATTAAGAGTATAGCATGAAACATGCAGTGGTAGACAAGTTGAATACCAGTACAGAGGGGTTTGGAGTGAAAAATTTTAGTTATACGTTCCAATTGCATTTTGCACAGTGAAATTTCAGGTTATTGTCTTCTACTTTGTGTAAAATGCCTTTCTAGGTTACTTATGTAATTGCTATGAATCTTCTATAAAGAATGTTGATATTAATTAATAACGATTTTATTAGAATGAGGAAGGAAACATTAGCACATTTCAGTTTTCTACTGAGGTAAACTGAAACATATCAAAAAGGATATAATTAATTCAAACTGAAATAACTATTTTTGAGAACATTTGAGGACAACAGATTTGAAAATAGTATTGAATGGATGAGATTGAGACAGAAAAACCACAAAATATCAAATGAAAAGTATGTTGATCTTAAAACTAGAATGAACTCCTGCCTTCCCATATTGCATACTTTTGTGAAAAAATTATTTTTAATGAATGGAAGTAAACTAAACCAAATCATATGTTTTCAAAGAAGAGGAATAGGATTAATATTTGAAATTGTAAAAGTATTCTGCAGAATCAGACCATGCTTCAGCAGGTATGTTAATTACTCTGTGCATCTGGAATGTTCTGTCACAGCGTGGTTTCTTTTAGATCTCATGAGAAAGTAAGTGTTTAGAAAGGTAGTGGGTGTGTATTTGCTGTAAATTCATAGAGCTATTGCATCATAGATTGACCACTGTAAGGACTTCTTGTTTTGTGGTTGACATGGCAAAGTAGTGCTGGAGGTGAATTCAGCAGGTATCAGGTGTGTCTGTCATATTTATGATCTTTTCTAATTTTTTCATGTAGGCCGTGTATCACTTTATTCCTTTGTTCCACCATTTCTTATGCATGCAATCACTCATCACAGTGTTTCTGCTGCACTTCTATCTGCTTTGCTTTTCTGCTTCCATTCCTTTGGTCTGAAAGGAATCCTGACTTACCACACATATGAGAAAATTTCTTAGCTGAGCAAGAGCCATGTTCAGAAACAGTGCAATAGAGTAATTCAAAAAACACGTACCCACTGTATGGACGGAGACTTAGTTCCAGAGTAGTGCTTTCTGTGGATAGGTAAATCCTGATTCAGCGCTGCGATAGTGGATGGCTGCAGTAGGCTCTGTGTCAAACTTTTGAATGTTCGGAAGTAGTTGGTAATTTCACAGGTTCTTATCATTGTGTGATTTCATTTGTAAGTAGAGTTGGAATAGTTAGAGAATTCACCAGTAAAGGATTTTGTTTCTAAATGTCCCGCCGCAAACGTAGCTGTGTTTATTTTGATTGACATGCCATCCGTGAGCTTAAGAAAACCCAACAGAAACACAACTACTTTTATGTGCACACAGCATTGTTTGATCCTTTCCTTTATAAACACATGGGAAGTTGTAAGTAGTATGTAACCTAGGGGATTTTATTCAAGAGCCTCTTCATTGCTCCCGTTGCCTCTACTCTCCCTTAGTGTTTTTCCTGATACAATAAATCCTGGTCTTCCTCCCCTTACCCCTTTTTGCAGAGGTCATGGCTGAGAGTTAGGAAATGTATCATGTCTGTAAGTTACCTTAAGAAGGAGAAAGCAGTGATGTTCAGAGCAGCTTATCCATAAAGGTAGAAGTGCATATTTAGAGTAAGAAGTTTTGTTGTTTGGTTGGGGTTTTTTTCATAATGAATGTGGATTAAGGCAGATGAGGACTATATATGTGAAAAACTAGAGTTTGTGCTTCGTCTTGTCATGATTTTAAAGTTTGTTAGCTAAGCACATTCTAAAACAAAATAGGAAAACAACTTCCAGAACTTCTTAGTGCTTCTCTACTCAATTAAGTTCAGCTTTGAGATAATTTACTTTGGATCTATTGAGAAACACGTCTAAGTTCAGGTGCTTGTAAATGGTAAGCTAGACACTTATTGGTATTGTACCACCACATGCTGTGCTAATTTATCAGCTTTTGCTGCTTAAAGGAGGTAGTTGTATTCTGTCTCTCATGTCACTCCTAATACATGATCATCTACACCCATTGCTGCGCATTATTTTGGCGTTTGATACTAAGATGGATCAGCTGGTTGATCTAACAGAATAACTGTCCCACCTTGAAAATGAATGTTGTGTTTGGTTTGGTTTGGGTTTTTTCCCAGACTAACAAACCTATCTCACACTCTGTATATCCTCATTATCATAAGATCTGACACAAACAAGGGCCCTGTTTATGTTCAGAACACAGTTGTTGAGTTAGTTAGACTGAAGTAGGTGTAGTCTGAAAGTTTATTACGCATCTGTAATGGATGTTTGCTCTGGAACAGAGTTTTCTGATATATTTTAAACTGGATATTACCTCAGTTAACAAGATGAAAATCAGCCAACTTCTTATCTTGTTAGAAATAAGCTATTGATCTCCTTTAGGTTTTTGGAGCCTAACAGTGTATAAAAGGGCACTAAAACATATTTGTATGTTTTATTATAAGAGGAAAATGTAGCTACTAGAAAATAAAGGAAGCAAGTTTGTCTGGTGGGAATAAAATTGTATTTTTATATGGTCACTTTGCAGAGTAAGACTGCAGATTAATTTCTTCCAAAGCAAGAAAATTAATAGTTCAAGAGTGGAACAGCTAGCTTCCTGAAAAGACTGAGATCAGAGCATGTAGACCTCTACAAAAGTATTTTACTGCTCCCTGTACTCTCCATCTTAATATTCAAGGAACAAGAGCTAAGAAAATACTATGTACGCATGTTCAGTATTTTTCAAAATGAGAATCTTGGCTGTTGCACTTTTAGGGCACAATGAACACTGATTGCCTAAAATATTATATTAATAATTCAACCTTTTCGCTTGAGGTTTAAGGCAGTGTTTTGAAACCATTACATTCCTTTTCATTTGTTGTATAACCTGAAATGGATAAACTCATTTATGCTTTTGGCAGATGTAGATTAAGGTATACTTTGTGTCTGGGATAAGGTATGGGACAATAAGTTTAAATCTCTAATTATTTGAAATTATTATACTCCAATCCCTGAAAGTATGTCTTTAAAATAATGAAAAAAGGAATTTCAGCCATTGCTACTCTACCAAATGCCTCATAGGCACCTTCCAAAAATCACCCTCTTTGCATGTTAACACTGTGTTTTAGCATGACCGTGCAATGAACACTCAAGAAAGAGCAGTTCAGAACTGATTAAGCACTCGTAGTCTTTCTTTCCTGCTTTCCCCCACAGAATCATAGTTTGGAAAATGCAGTGTTGTGGACTCTTGGCGTTTCTATATTTAATTGCTCTTAATTTCCCTATTATTTTCACACTCGTGTTTCTTAATTTCCATTCCCTGCTTTTCTCAGACTTCCATTGTCTGTCTTTCCTGCCTCTGGAGAGGGGAGAAGCAGGCTCGAGGTGCATTGCACTGGTAGTTACTTTGGTGTTAGGAAGTCTTCTCATTATACCAAAGGCTCAGTGTTTGCATCTATTGCTAAAGTGCTGTGGGTAATCATTATCCTATGTGTTCCAATTTTCACAGAATTCCTTGTGGCCAGCTTAACTTTAATTCTTCCCGCTTCTTCTCCCCTCATCCACCCAGATAGGGCTTGGAGGGTCTCCACTTCTCTCAGGTGTGTGAGCCTTGGCAACGTTCTCTTTGTTGATTCTGGACAAAGGTGTGACAAAATTGCAAACTTGTGAGTCATGTACTAATGTTTGTTTGCTGCGTTTCAGAACAAGCGGTTTATTTTAGTAGGCAATTTTCATGTGTGAGGAGGTGAAATGTTGAGAAGGCAGCACCTCATCAGTGGACAAACAATTCCTAAGAATTTAGCTAATGGCCCCCCTTCAGTGCAGAGAATAGATGGCAACAATTGTACTTCCAGACTAAACCAAGAACTACTTGTTTGGCTGCTAGGTGTTAATGCAAATTTGTTCTTCAGCTCATTCAACCCTAGGGCTCCCATCCTTTGATTTAATTAAATGTAATTGGTTACATCGCTCCTCCCAGGCCCCTGAGGTGTTTTTGTTTATTGCTCACTCTTTGCAATAATGCTTCAATTCAAGGCACAAAATGCTCGATAAATAAGAGCTCTTTATCCTGTGTTGGATTTGCAGGGAGATTATTCCCCTCAAATAGTTTGGTTTTACTGTTAAACGTGAATGACTAGCGAAATAAACTCATTGGGTGGCAAACCTAGCATATCCAGAAGCAAGGAAATAAGAAGGGTAAATTAGATGAGATTAGAACAAGAAATGAAGCTGTAATGTTAAATTAGTAAGGGATTGCAACTGGTGTTGTAAGAGCCATTGACACTTTTAAATGATGCTTCACTTAATAGGATTGCTATTGAATAGGATTGCTATTGGTGCACTAATATATTTTGAGGGTTACTCTTTCAAAGTTTATTATTAAGTTACTTGAGTATTTTTATTATATGTACGGTAATGTTTTAAATAACATGCATTATATAGCAAAAACTAACCTCAGGAAAATATTCAGCATGTTTTTCTCATTGAAAATAATGTCATATGTGATCTGGATGTTTACATTATTCCATTTTGGATTTTTAAAACTACAATATTTAAATGCTTTATTGAAAGGGGAGGTTTAATTCTATTTACATTCTGTTATCTGCCTCTAAGTGCATATACAATGTATTTCATTGTTTAGAGATGTAAATAGACCTAATAATTATTGTTGTGAAAATCTCTCTGCTACTGTCCTAAAGATAACTTGGAAATTTTTGTATTTATCTTTACATTTATCAGCATTTAAGCATTCTTGCATCTGAGTGGTCTTTCTTTTCCTCCCCACAATGTTCAGAGAAAAAGCATCTTATCATCCGTAGTGCTTCTGTCTTTATTCAGGCTTTGCTTTCTCCCTTGAGAACAGATGTATGGGACATGGCTTATTAGTGCACCTGGCTCTTTAGGCATTAACACCACAGAATCACTGAGAGAAGGTGGTGTAAAAGAATCAAACTCTGCAACTGTTTGAGTTTCATTTCACAAACATTTTAAGCCCATCTTAAGTGCCTCTTTTAATGAAGATAAAGGCCACCCTTCCTGTCCTTCCCTCCAGACTCGCGTTTTCATTCTGCCCCGTAACAGGGCTTGGGCAGTAAATGAGTATGAACAGAAAGCAAAGAGGCAGGACTAAAAGTTTGCATCAAGGGGAATGGCAGAACTGAACATTTTGGTCAGTACTGCTGATGGAGTCTCATGTCTTCCTTTCTTTGGCTGAGTGTTTCATGCTCTCACTCGTATCTTGTCCTGTGATGAGGCCACTCAGGGAGTTCTTTCTGGAGAGCTGTGGGGTGAACTTGCCCCTGCCGTCAGAAGGAATTGTTCCTTCTGATGGCATTGGGCATTTCAGTGATACTTGTAAGGAAATGTCCTTTTTTTAGTGGTACATTAAATTTCCAATGTGCAAAGTTATTTTATTCTTTAGCACAGTATGTGTTGGTATGGGAAAACCATCAGCCATTGCTAGGAACTCCATGGAGACAAAATGGAGAGCAGATTGTTAACAGTTGCTGAATCAAACAAATTCCCCTCAGCATCCTGTCATTAGCAGGGCTAAATTAGGTGAGGGTCAGGTGAATTCACAGCAATGTCACTGAGAAACAAATGAACCCAAATGAGAGCAGATTTCAGGGAGAAATCTGTTGTCAAAGGCCTGGTAAAATGAATGTTAAATATTTAACAAATTAACCAAAAGCTAATCTAAAACAAAACATGTCTGTTATTAATTTCAGAATCTGGCTGACTGTGAAATAATATTTAGTGTTGGAAAAGTTGTCCGAAGTCATGGCAAACAGCTGCTACTGTTACAGAAATTGTAAAGCTGCAACAAAATTAATGCTTTTCTGGAAACACTGGAAAAAATAGAGATATGCTGAGTAACAGATGTATTCTAGCCATAGTAAGATGATAACACTCACCTTTCTGACAGAGTCTGGCGAAGTCCCGTGAGACAAGATAATCTATTTCACTGCTTTGTTATTGAAGCCTACTTTTGTGGGTATTTTACTTGGATTTGAAAATATTTACATGTATTTCTTTTATTTAAATATCACCAGAAGGTAATTTCAGAAGATGTTGTTTCTCATTGTCCACATAGTTTACATCCACTTAAGTAAAAAAAGTAAGTTTCATAGTCAAAAGACTCTATTTAAAGTTATCACAATGTAATAAGATGCCTCTTGTATATTATGTAAGACCTGCTTTCACTAGGTGAAGTGTATTTGTATTAATAAAATAATATAGAAAAAATCATTATGTGAATAGAAGGCCCTATTCAGAAAAGGTCTTCAAATTTCTATGTGGGGTCAAAACACTTTCAGAACTATGAAATGGAACATAAGTAATATTCCTATTCCTGAGCTGTTATAGACAGAAATAAATTTCTTAGAAATATAACTGTACTTATAACCCACAGCCAAATAATGGCATTCATTCAGCAAAGAAAAAGAATGAATTTCTATTCAAGTCATGGCTAATCTGTACAGCCCCTAAAGCCTGGTAGTAGAGCATTGTAAAATGACATGAACCTACCAAAAAGAAAAATGGATAGGCTTTTTTTCTCCTCACAATTTCTGGTGAATATGTCTTCATTAAAAAGAAATTACTATTATTTCAGTAAAAATCAGAAATGCTATTTATTGTTTTATTATCCATCCCATATTCAAAACAAATAGAACATTTAACATGAATTGTTGTATCTTCAGGATATTAGCCTTTTTTTTAAATTCAAGCCAGAAACATGGATGTAGATCCCCAATGAATAGTTCAAATTGTCATAAAATTGAAGGAAGATACTCACCTATCCACATAAGTTAATGTTTTGCATTCAGTGCTTTTCACTGAGTTCAGTTATATGTGCAAATGAGTAAACCGTGTGAAGACTGCATCAAGAAGCATAATTACTGCTGCTTTTTAGACATGATGTGTATGTTATTCTCATTTTGAACGTTAAGTGTTAACAGCTTTATTAAAAATGTCTACTACTATGGGGGTGTACTGACTTCTGGCCTGTCCACCCACCGTCCTCCTTCTGGGGATGTATCTCCTTTGGCCTTCAACAAAGCATGTGTCTGCAACAGCATCATGTCTCACGTGTCTCCTCCATTTCTTCTTCTCCAATGGCTGCCACTCTTTCTTAAAAGTTGTCTTAGCAGAAGTGCTGTGTGTGTGCTCTTTCAGTTTAATTTTTTGTAGGGGGAATGGGATGCTCCCACCAGCTTCAGAGGTAGCTCTAACTGCCTGGCATTGAACAGTTTATGGCCTTATCCCACACAGTTCTTTCCTAGAGCCCCTTGTTACCAGATCCAATGTTCAGCATTGTTGCAGTACAGTAAGCATACTAGGTTTTTCAGGGAAATGGATTCTGGAAGATGTTATGTAGCTAGAGGGGAGGTGAAAACAGAAGGGTTTTTTAAGGATTGCTGTGCATCATCTACCTATTTTAGTAGTTGTATCACAGGATCATGTTACAAAACTGGTACAGTGAAAATAGTTTGAAAAAGATCTGTTATTGGGACAAGTGCTTGTGTAATTGCCATGTTTGTAATTTTTATGTATTTGCACATTTTACGGAACAGCTGTATGTGCATTAGACTTGTATTGATCTCTTGATAAAATCATTATGGGGCTGTATTGGGGAATGTGGATGTTTTCTCTTCTGGTCTGTGTTTGGCCCAGCCACCTGTGAAAGTTTGTTCTGTTTCCTGCCAAGTAGTGGGAAAACAAGGCCTGATAAATGAGAACTTTTCCCTTGAAGACAGTACTTTGTATAAACTGAAATTAATTGGTATCTTCCTGTTGGCTGATGGTCCTCCAAGGGCACTTGAAGGAGAAAGTGAAGAAGAGGGAGATGAAGTAAGCCCCCAGACTCGTTTAGGGAAGACCCCCCCAGGTGTATCACGCAGGCGCGGGGGAATTGCAATGTACACACGCGTGCGCAGAAGGGACATCACTGACATAACGGGGGGAGGGACAGAGGCCTCTGGCTGGGCCACACCTGCCCAGGTAGACGTAACCAGCTAAATTATATAAAAGGCAGACAGCACCTGTGGGAGTGCTCTCAAGCTTCACATGGAGGACAACGTTGCCTCAGCGGGGACACCCATTACCTTGTGAGCTGCCGACACCCCAAGGATGCAGTTTCTGCCATGGGGAAATTCTGGTCATTCTGGGGTTGGTAAGACAACCTCGTAAGTAACATCCACATGAGTGGGAAGTTTTACTGAGGGCTTATTTCCTTTCCTCTTTCATGTCTCTTGGTTTCTCTGTTTGTTGGCCACTTCTTAGTAATAAATATTGGGTTTTTTGAGCTTTCAGCAGTGTTTTGTTTTCCATTTCGGCATCCCTCCGAACCCTCCCTGGAACAGGCGCTGATGTTCAATTTTTACCTTAACAAGGTGGATTAATTTTTTGTATCCGAAGAGAGAAATGCAAATCTGGATAAAAGAACAGAAGACTGTGTCAAAGACAGTATTGTAGGCAGGATTAGGTTAGAAAGTACATACAACTTTTTTCCATGTTATTGTGAATATTTTAGTACACTGGGAATGTTGTACAACAAACACATTTACCGACAAATATGAATCATAAATAAGGTTGGAAGGGACCTTGAAGATCATCTAGTTCCAGCCCCTCTGCCATGGGCAGGGACACCTTTCACTAGATCAGGTTGCTTAGAGTTGCTCTGATGTGTAGGAGCTATTGGTAAGTTTGTGTCCTGATTGTGGTAGGCTGGTGACTTATCAGTCAAAACATATGGATTAATATCACATTGTGAAATATAACATCAGAAATATAACTAGCATGAACTCACAAATGAAGAATGGAGGGGGGTGTTGGAACACAGTTGAGTCTGTGCTGGAATATTAATTGCAGATTTCCTGAGTTGCAAGTATTTTGCTGTGGGCTTTGTTTTTTAACTATAACGTTGCATTAGTGGGAATTCACATACTGTGGTGATGAGCGCAGTATAATATAAGGATTAGATAGGAGCTGAAATAGAGCCAACTGCTGGGCTCTGTTGATACAAGTTTGCCAGCAATTGCTGTTCCTATACTACTCAGTTGTGGGCCTGGATTTTCAATAGAAGTGCCAAACAATTGGAGTTTTGTACATCAGCGGGGAAGCAGGTTCATTGAACTCTTCATATAAGTCATATATTTCCCACACCCACCTTCCTGTGTTCTGGAGAAACTCAGCTTTCATCTTACTTTCTTCTTCTGGGTTTGCAGATTTAGTCTGTCATTGGAAGAGCTGTTTTTCTAGCATCATCTTTTGTGAATATTCCCACCATTGTCTCCCCGTGAAGGAAGAAGGGGTTGTTCTACATTTTTTGCTCTCTGAGGTCCTGCTTTTTGGAGTGGTACTTGGAAACATTCCTATTCTATTATCTTTAATAAGGTATATTGAATTGTTATGGATGATAATGTTGCCAATAGGAAGATGGTATTTCTTACTTTTCTAACATAGTCTGTTAGAAAATACTGCCTGATACTTCAGATTGGGTTGCCTTTGCATACCTACTGTGTCCTTTGCTTGACCTAGGAATGTTTCCAGGAATGTCCTGTATCATATGTGTGCTTCTGGACCATCTTGGTTGGATACAAAAGCTCTGTTTCCCCAGGCAAGAGTCTGTTTCATCAAATGAAAGTATTTGTCACATAGAGGCAGAGGGAGTTTCTTTTGAAGTCTTTGGAATGGGACACAGTACTTGTTGAATTGTTGTATGACAGTAGACCCTAGATTTATTGTGTCAGATGGCATATGCCAGCCTCATTTTCACTGTTCCATCTACTGCTTATTTTGTTTTTTTCATTGCTTTTGCATGCACAGAGTGTAATCCATTGGGATTTGTAAATAGATGGGCTCTACCAGTATATGATTCGAAGAGTTAACTTGCTCTTCATGTGACAAAACAAAAACGCTATATTTGATGCAAATAAATCATATTCTTTGTTAATTTACTTAAGTAACTCATTTGCAGGCTCATCCATTGTTATAGAGGCTAGTTTTCTATTTCTTGAAAATCTGGTTAAAAATTGTAATATTTTTATGAAATAATGAAGTTGGTAGAGAGTATTTAAAACAGGACCGAAATCATTTAAGAATATTAGCTAACTTTTATTTTCTCCTTAACCCTATAAGGATATCGGATCAATCCTATAAGGTCTGTCAGTTTTATTTGATTTAATTCATTTGGTTGGGTCTCTCTATTCATGTAAAACTAAACCCAATGCAAGCAGTGTCACTGCTCCTTTCACACCTCTCCTCGGTGCTCCATTTAGCATCTTAATTCCACAGTAAAATTTTTTAAAGTATTAATTATATTCTTTAGGTCGAAAGAACTGGAAAGTTCTGTATGTCATGTTGATGTTATTGTTATTGCTGTGTTAGGAGATCAACATTGCTCTTAATAAATTCTTCGTAAATGTAAACATCATTAAGTCTTTTGAACAACTAAACATCAGTAATGAATTTACATAAACACTGCTAATGAACACTTAGTTATTATTTTGCATCTCTACAATTTAGTAACAGATTTTCAAGGCAATAGTCAATTTTGTAATCTTAATTTTATAAAACCACTGGTATTTTTTTGTCCCCTTCAACTATTTAATATGTAAATTAGGTATTCTCAAGCTTAATGTTATTCATTTTTATAAAACAAATACATCATTAATCTGATTAAGTTCTTGGATGAGAGTGCTGTCCTCAGATCATTGTGGATCATTTATTGTTGGGCATACATCCAAAAAAATAGATTCAAGCATGGCACTTACAGTCTAGGTTTAGCAGAACTGTTGAAACCCTTAAATGGCATTTTTTAAAGAATGGAAAAGCAGTGCTTACTTGTAATGGCAAGCATTATGCAAAACTTAGCAACACTTCTTATCCTTAACTGCAGCTCACTGATAATAATTCAGAGCTTAGAAATGATGGTGTTCTTTGATGCATTTTAAGAGCATCATATAATAAAGTGAGCTTAGCGTGTCCTAAATCCTGTCGTTATTAAAGTGTGTTGGTCACCACAGGACGTGTTGTGCTGGCAGCACCAACCACCCTACAGCTGCAGACCCCTTTTTTCTGACCCCTAAAGTTGGCTGTAGCTTTCCTGTCTTCTTGAACTCCCACAAAAAACAGTTAACAAGAGTACAAATTTCGTGCATGTCCTTGTGAAAATGTGGTGGAACAAAACTGACAACTTTTCAGCTGTAGTGAATTCATGACCACTTGGTATTTTCTAGTCACTACTATTAGAACTGCATTGTTCAATGTCGGATCAGATTGTAATGCTCTTTAAAATTTCTAGGTGGTTGGGTTCTTCTGTTTTCCTAATGTGAAGTCCATTTGTGTGTGCTCTAATAGCTCTGGTAGAGGCATGAAATCTGATTGCATTCAGCAGTAGTTTTGGAACTTCATGGGATTACAAGGGCTGCTTTAAAGAGAATAAATTTAGAAAGTAATAATTGGTGATGTTGTTACACAAGAAGAAATACACTTTAAAAGTTTTTAGGTGCTTTTGTTTCAACAGAATAACAGTTATAATGGTGAATAAGTGGATGAAACTCTGAAAACAGAATAGTTTGGTGGATAAAAAAAGAAATTTTTTTCAGTCACTGTTCTGTTTCCACACTGAAAACAAAACCTTCCATGTTCTGCAAAGGATATACAGCAAAACTAAGTTTATATAGACTAGAAGCAAGATCATTAAGTGAAGAGCTACTATTGACATTTTTGTGTGAGGGACACAGGAGACCAGGTTTCAAGGGGAGACTAGGTTCTGTATGTATTTAAAATATTCAGACAATTGGAGTAATCTACATCAGGACTAATGAAACACAGGAAAAATTGTAATAATCTTACAAGGTACAGGCCTAAGGATCATACCCATTTTCTAAAATGGGACAACCATAACTCATTAATTTTGTGGTTGTGTAAAATTGCAGACATTCAAAATGCCAACAAAATTCACCCAGTTCTGGGATACATGCACTTGGAAATAGCACCTATATATTAGAGTAGATAGATCTTCTTTAAAAATAAAATAATTAAATGTCCTTTCTGTAATGCTTGAACTTTTTTTTTAATTAAAAATACTAAAATTTCCTTTTTAGTTCTCTGTAATGAAAGGATTGACTAATGAAGCCACTTAAAAGTTTTTATAGCTAAATATATCTTCCAAATGGTTAGTCTTCTAAGAATGGGATCAGGGACATTTAACATTTCAATTTGCTCCATTTTGTCTTTGAGACTATTTTAAAACTAGGACTGGAGCTTATAATATTTTAAGCACTATTATGATATTAAATATTTCTCACTGATGTAGGTACACTGCTGCACATAATTCAATGTCACAATGTCACTGTAGATTAAAAAGATGTTCTGATCCAGGGTAAGTGCTTTATAAAATTTTATTCTTAGACTAAAATATTTATTATTTTAGGCATATCAAATACATTTTTTCCATTGTCATCTTTGAGACAATGTCAGTTTAGCACAGATAAATACACACATTAAAGATAGAAATAGATGTCTTTTAGATGGGTGAACCAAAAAGACATGATTGGAAGGAATATGAAGTGATAAAAATATTAATTAATAGTGTGAGTAGTTCTTAGATCTCTGGTAAAGCCTACAGATTTTTGCCTGCAGATCTCAGTTTTGTGACTGAAAGATTTTTCTAATGTCTACAAAAATGGAAAACAAAAGCTTTTAGTTTCTGGGGCATTCAGATCCCCAGTTTGGTATACTACCATGTCCTCCTCTGTATGAACCATCCTCCTCTTGAGGATGACAGGTTGAGCAGTGACAGGTTGAAGCAGGTTTCTTGTGCTCCCACATGATTAAAGGAAGCCTCAAGGCTTGTCCCACTGGTACCCACTGAAGCAGCAACAAATGAATTCCTTTTCCCCTGGTAGAAAGGGGTGACAGCAGCAAAGTTACATCTGCTACATATTTACCCTTCTTGGATTGTTTTGAAGAATTCGTACCTCTGGTAAGTAAGGTCTTTTGAGAGCTGTGAACCAGTTGAGGCTCTTCAGAAGTTCCATTTCAGACCGTGTTTATTTTTAGTCAACTATCACTTACTGTGCTCAAAGCATCACTTTAAAACTATAATGCCTGCACTGTGATCTGAGGATGGCTGGCTACCACCAAAAGGTTTGAGCCAACTTCCTTCTTTTGACATTTCTCATGCTTTTTTGCCCCCTAATTAGCAAGTTTAGAGCTTGTTTGTTTGGATATGTTATTGAAGGGTTTATCTCTATATTTTACTTCAGTTGTGAAAATTAACATGTAAGACCAAGATTGGGAATGGAAAGTTCTACAAGGGATTTTGTCAAGTTAAAATGTTTCTTTTTTTTGTATGGGAGAGGATTGCCTTCTGTAACTTTAACAACTGTCCTGCGGAGATCTATTGAGCAGGTCTTGGCTTAGCACCACTTGTTTCTGCTTATTAATGACTTTCAGTGTGAGATTTTTTACAGGCTGTGTTATCTTGCCTTTCCCCCCCCTCTTACTGACTAGATTCAGAGTTATGTGGAACCCTCTGTTCAAGAAGAAAATATGAAATCTTCCCCAAAACTTTTGGTGAAAACCTTTTGATATTCATTAGGGCTCCAAATGTCCCCCCAAACTGTTCTATCTATTAAACTCTCGATTGGAAGACTGCATGAGTTATTAATAAATTTGCACTTATATAAAATTGGCACAACACTAATCATTAAAACCCAAGGGACAGCTTAAAGTTCACAGGTTTAAAGCTACGATATATTGATTTCTAATACTTTCTTATAAACTGAATGTGAAAAGGAAATGCTTAAAATAATAGCAAATTTCTAAGCATGTAGGTGTGGTCTCTTTCTGGTTATGTTATTCAGCAGTATTGAAGAAGAACAATTTAATATTTTCCTGGAGGGAGGTCCTTAGTTTGGTGAATTCAATTGTAGGTTTTGCGTTAAACTGTTACTTCTGGAACAATTCTGTGCATCTCTTGGTTTGTACTTTAACAGGTTTAGTCACCACACTTGAAAGGCTCTGTCTTTGCACTGAGGTCAGATAAGACAAAAAGGTTGCTCATGCACTGTGACACCGCTGTGACAGTGAACATTGAAATGTGCTAACTTGCTGTTCAGTTTAGTTCCTAGAGCCTGTATTTGCTTTACAGTAATATTTTCTCAGATGCATAAAACAATTTTGCCATAAAATAATTTTGTAATGGCTAATCTCCAGCATAGCCTCCCAGATTATGCAAATGACAGCAAAATTATTACTTTGTGAGTTTTGTATACACAGTAAAATTACAGATGCAAATTTTCTTCTTTAAAAGAACGAAACAATGTTTAAGCCAATATAAGGCATATAGCAGGGACTGCAGAATAATATTCAGTTATTTTTTCTGGGTTAGGAGTTGTTTATTTTTAAAAAACTATATCTGTTTCTGTAAAATTATAAAAGAAATGCATGTTTGATTCTGGTATTATATTTCTATGATAACTGTCTTATCAGTGTTAGGTGCTATGGCCTACATATAACTTTTTATAAAAAACCCATAGGTTTCTGTGCAGTTGCCAGCTTTCAGGCAATATCTTGTCTAATAACTAAGTTTTACAGACAGAATGTCCTCATTCTGAGCCTCCACTTCATTTCAAAAGTACCAGTAGTTAGTACTTGGAAAACTAGATTTGTTTTTTTTTTTTTTTGGCTACATCTTAAAAACTTCTTTTTTTTTTTCCTTATTGTAGCAGTGACTTCCTGCCCAGTACTAAATAAAAGCCTGTTGTCATCCTGATCTTTGAATAGCTGGAGGTTCAGCATTCTTTCCTTTTCTGTGTCAGGTTCTCTGTACCCTCCACTGTAGAGCATTTTGTTTAATAAGAGGTAATGAATGGTGAATTGTTGATCTTCTGCAATGCCTCATTGGGTCTTTCTGTTCAGAGCTCCTCCTTGCTAGGACTGAAGTCCAATGCTTAGCACTTTGTTAAGTTTAAGGACTATATTTATGTAAGGCTAGACAGTATCTGCTGCACTTGACGGTGAATTTGCTTGGAGAGTGTTTTGATGGAAATAAGAAATCTTACCTTATTTCTCTATGAGAAAGTCTTACCTATCTCTTTATATATATATGTACTCAGTGTGAATTGAACATCACACCCGTGTTAAAAAACCACATTATTTCAGTCCTTTCCTCAAGATTTCTAGTTATTACTGAGGAAGATGTGATTTAAGTATTACAAAAAATAATTTGCTTTTATATTATTTATAAGGATGATTTCACAAACTATAAACCATTTTAATATGAAAAATTTCACCATATTTGGAAAAATTTTAACTGGTTTTCAGTGGAAAGATGTAGGTGAATAGTTACTAGAAATTGGTCAGAATTTCAAACCTAATGAAGCAGATGCAGTTTGGACATTTATTTTCACAAATTGTTTTCCCATTTCTCAACCTGTAACACTGAAAGAGCTTCACTGGGTCAAGTGTCAGTGCTTCCAAGCCTGCCCTTGTTCATAACAACCGAAGACAGCTCTATTTCTCTGGGACAATGAAGCACATAGTTTTCAGGATAAAACTTGCACAAGCTTGAAATGAAGCATTTGCACTGCATGGTTCTTTAACAATGGAAGAAGCTAATTTTAAGGGAAGTGGTTGTTCAGTGTATACCACCATCAGCTTTTGCAATCCCCTATCAACAGTGACTAAAAACAAAAAATCATATGCCCATGGAAGACACGAGAAGGAAAACAGAAAAAAAACAACCCAAACCCCAAAGTCAGAAAAGAGCAATGTGATGTAAGCTGGAAAGTGGAAATAAAAATTAGATTTAGGTTCTACAGCATACAATTGTAAATAGAGATCTGTACTACTTCATTATACACTAAACGTCCTGTAAGAAGAGTAGGGGGCAAAGGGAAGGATGGACCTTCTCTCTTTGATGGTGGTGTGTCATTCTATCAGCTTATTGAATCAGACCACTGTGATTAATGTCAATTCAGAATACTTAGTTTGTGGTATATTGCAGCATTCTGGATGTTTCCTGTACTATATTCTCCTAAAGATCAGGTATTTAACCCTTCCTATCTATTGCAATGAAGTGGCACAAAACCTATGAATAGGTCTCATGAATAACTAGGAAATGTATTGCAGTTACTTTGAAGTAAATAGTAGTCCTAATTTATAGTCAGAAAGCTACTTGAGAGAATTCCAGCCATTGCGTTTTATGGGAAAAAAATGAAAAATTTTTAATTGAAAAAATGAAATTATAGCATATTTTATTTAAAAATCTGATTTTAAATCTTTAAAATGTGTTACTGTTTATTACTGAAAGTATCCACAAATATTCCTTGCCTCTACATATGGCTATGAAAGGGTCATAAAGCTTTACTTAACCTTACATTGGTAGCAAGTGAAGGACTAAGTTTTCAGTTGTTCAATACCATATTCATATCAACATTTCTCTTGCCTGCAGAGGATCAAAATTTCCTCTGAAGTGTTGATGACCATCAGGAGTAGCTATTCTTCCTTGTCTTACACAAGTCAGAGAATTTGACTGAAGTTTCAAGCCTGTGATAACCCATGCTGCTATGGACTTGGTCAGAGGCTGAGTTACCATGACTCAGGTGATGTCAGGTAACTGGCTGCGATGAAGGAATTTGATCGAGAGTTTGAGCCCTTAATCTTCATGAATTACATAACATCTTGATGAACTGGCATAGAGCTTTTAGAAAGATGCATGATTTTTATTTGAAGACTCGGATGGATAATGAACTATCTTGCCATACAAATCTTTAAATTATCTAGTTAATATGAGCATCTTATTTCTAATCTGAAGTTTTATAGCTCTATATTTTCCCTTTGGACTTCTTTTACTTCGTTTCTAGTTTACAGACTGTTTTAGCTTTTTGCTGTTTCGTAAGTCCACTTTAACCATTAACAATTTTATATCTTTATGAGATCTTTAAATAAGAATAGATGCCATTACAAACCTTTTCTGTTTATACTTAGCATTTGAAATTTAGCTTAACGTTCACATATGTGTGTATATGTATATATCACATATGTATGTGTATACAATATATGCATCATTGATCTTTTAATTATTATTCATATAGTCTTAAAGCTGAGATAAGATTTTTACTAAGTCTCACAGTACTTTGCATTACAACAGCAGAGGTTCCTCTTGTGGCTGAACTTACACTCTAATTAAGAAGAACAAGAAAAATTATGTTCAGGTTGCTTAACAAGTCCTGCTGCTAGTTGTTCTCATTTTCTAGAAAACAAGCAGCTAACAGTTTTGGTTTTATTTTTCTTTTAAAAAACTATTTGGAAATATATGATTTGTCTTTTCCATTTTCTCACTGAAAAAAGTAGGGGATGTGTAAAAGGAAAGAAGAGCTGTGCTTACCTCCACCCAAAAAACTCCCACTCTTATAGAAAAAGAGAAGGCAGAATGATCTCAGAATTTCATCAAAATCTGAAAAATGTACCCTTTTTTACCCTAAGAAAAGTCAGTACAATATTATTTTTTTAAAAATATATTCCTAATATTTTTTTTCCTGATTGAAGAACATCCAAAAGGAATAGAGTAAGTAACCCGGTAGATTCTTTTTTTTACTGTGTTCTCTTAGGTGAGTTGTTATTCTTACTAGCAATAAGTACTGATAGTACTTGATATGAAGATTAATCCCAGACTGTGGAATAAGCCTAGTGAAGGAATTTAGTTTTCGTTGTTTATCTGTTGCAAATTTGTTCATTAATTTGTAGTCTGAAATTTGGTGGAAGTGAGGTCATAATGTACTTGGAGACCAGGAACGAGGTAAGAGTATGCTGTAGAGAGAAGCACACAATGTACACTGTGCTTTTAACTATGTAATATATAAATAGATTCATCAATCTTTTCTTTAAATGTCTAAGAGAAAATTCTCTCTTACCATCCTTTGATGATAGCTATAACCCTACTGTGAATGTGGGTTTTTTGGGGTTGGGGTTTTTGATTTTTTCCATGGCATTCCTAGCAAAAGACATATTGCAATGAATTAATATTTGGGCATAACAGCTGTTCTCTGAGCAGAACAGTATTTATCATTTTCTTACTAGTTTTATTACAAAACAGGTCTTACATAAGTTAATTTCTCATTACAGATGTACTTCAGCATACTGTGTACTAATTTCTCACCCCTAAAAAGTTCTCTGTGTTTTATAGGTCGTACAACACTTTTAACTAAGAGGAAAAAATGTGAGTAAGGGTGTTTTTAAAGAAAATATCAGACTCTATGATAACCAAGGATGTGCTCAAGTGGCATGAATACTTCAGTTCCAGATGGGTCAGCTTTAGGGGTCAAGTTGTGAAGAGAAAGCCATCACACACACTTCATCAACACCGTGGAATGAGAGACCAGTGCATTTACTGAGCAATGGATTTCCAGTGAGCGTATAAACTAATTGGTGGATGAACATGCCCCAGGAGCAATGATTTTAAGGTCATAGCAGGCTCAGTGAATTGTGCTGACTTACACTGTGTCTCAGTGATAGCTGATCTTACCAATGAGCAGTTTAGAGGCATTCAAGCCTGAACTCTTTTCCATGTGCCTTGAATAGCATGTCAGCGGTCACTGTTTCTGACATCCTTTATATTTGTCCAGTCAGCTTTAAATCTTTAGGTTGGGCTTCAGCGTACTCAGGAAAGAAAGGAGAGAAGCGATTATTTTCAGTCATTGAGTTCTGAAGATCTTAGTGTTAATTATGCCAAACACGGTTCGTTCATCAACAAACTAGAAATGTTAAAGAGAGAAGAGAGAGGGAACTGATATTTTGGTGATCAAAAGTATTCCAGTTATAACTTTCTGTTGCTTAGCTGTTACTTATTTCTTCCCAATAATTCTGTATTCCCTCTTAAAATATTGATTGAGTAAAAACTGATTTTCATTTGACATGTCAAATTCGCAAGCTGAAATATTGCTGTAACATTATTTAAGAAATTAAATAGTTGACATGTCAGTCATATATCCCTTCCCTGCTAGTGGGACATTGCTTCTCATGAGAAACATTTTCTTTTGTTTTGGATAAATGTTTACTCATTCTTTGTCTACTGTGAGTGCAAAACAGAACCATGCAGAGGTCCTTTTAAATTTGCAATCAATTAAGGAATGCTACAGTAGCTCTAATTCTCTTTTTTTTGGAGGGGAGAGGAAAAACTATTTTGTTTCATGATTGTCAAGGCTTTGCTGAGAGTGTTTCCTTTAATCCTAATAGTAATTAAATAGTTTAAAAGTAACTGTGTTAATTTTTAGATAAAATTCAGCAGAGGGTCTATTCAGCATTGTCTATGAGCATGGATACATGTGCAGTGATCCTTGTAAAGTTAAAAAAAAGAGAGTTAACATGGTTTTGGCCTTAACATTTAAAATCTAATAATGATGACGGTCATAAAATAATTTTTAATGTCAACTTTTAGGAACATTAAAGTACAATCATTTAAGTACTGGTGTATATGTTTATACAAGTATATGTTTGTGTGAATTAGAAAGCGTGTGCATTCCTTGAGAATGTGAACTGGAAATAATTACAAAATGTTTTGCTACTTATTTTTGAAGCAAACAATTTGTCTTTTGTAGTATGTGAATTTATGCGAATCTTCTTCATCTAGGAAGCAACTAGCAATCAAGTATTCTTAATTATTTTCAAGACAGAAAACAGCTTGATTCCATCATTTGATTCAAACAGTATGATTTCTGTAAAGGAAATGGCTTGCTATGACCTTCCTATACAACCTTTGTTTTCCTTAAAGTCCTCCCTTTGGAGAGTAAGGAAGTGACCACAGACATTCCTACCAGTACCAGTTAGAATAAGCAGTGGGACTGGCTGATAGTTTGTACATGTGATTAAAACTTTAGAAAACAGATATGCTTGGCATTTGCAAAAATATCTGCATGCAAATTTCTTCATGCTTTTATGCAGCTGTGTACCTGTATAGAGCTTTGTGCTGTTGAATGGAACTCCAAATTTACAGGATTCAAATATTGTTCAACAAGTCACAGAACCTTTTAAGTAGATTAAATGTTTAGCAAACATAGACCTTGAATATTCTTTACAGTTCTCCTTCCTGGATTAACAAAAAACAATCAGCGTTAGAATCAAATATGGAATTAGTTTATAACCTTGCTATGTGTATTAAAGGAAGCAATATTGTAATTAAAATGCAGATAAACATTGTGGAAATCTCACATAACTGTAATAGAATGTCCTCATCATATGATTTTGCTTCATTATACTCTATTACTTTATCCTCTTGCTGTGTCTCTGCAGCTGCTTTGTACGGGGATATCAATATTCAATTACAAAAATTAAGTAATCAAATCAAATTTCTTTTGTGTTTTCTACAATGACATTTGAAATAAATACTGTTTCTGAGGAGAACCAGAACACAACTGCTTCAATAACTCGTGAGACAAATTGCAGATTTTGGCTGATATGACAGTTCTCTGGTGTTTTGAGCACACGTTAAAATATTAGTGCTTATGCATCAGCCTTAAAACATTAAGAACATTTGCATGTTCTTTTGATGTTAGTTGACAAAACCAGGAGAATTATGACTAACAATCTCTTCCTTATTCTTAACTATTCAACTAAGTAATAGCCTAATGCCCCTATTTGACAAAATGTATTTTTCTGTATGTTGTTGTATATTATATACTACTTTAGCTTTTGCTTTTGTAGTACTAGTGTCTCTCTTGGTGTGAGACAAAAATAGTATCTCTATGGTGTATGACTTTTTTTTGTAGTGATGATGGGATTTTCAAATCATTATGAGATCAGCGAACTTCACAATATCTGAGCTCAGAAATGCGGGAAAACAGTGCTAATAGAATTACCATAAAAACAGTCCAAATATGAATACTGAAAACGGGAGAAGACTAAATTATGAGGAAGAAATTTATCAGCAAGTAGAACTTTAAAAATCCCAGATGATAACTGAAAACCAGTGTCACCATTACAGATTGGACACTGAGATTGTGGTGTTCAGCAATTGAGTCACAAATTTATGAAGTGTAATAAGTACAGAACTAGGGGTGAAAAAGGGTTTTTTTAATGCTATGTGCTAGCTGGCATTGGGTAGAATAAGTCAATGACAAAGTAGAACTTGGAAGATGGAGAGACCTTAGAGTTTGGTGTTAGAGAAGTTCATATGAGTTTGCAGATGGAGGTGCTGAGAGAGAAATTTGGAGAAGACTTTAAAGAATATTGATGAGAAGAATGTAAAAGATTCTATGGAAATCTCTAGAAAAGAACCTGGTAATGTAATGAGAAATGAAGAATACTTCACTATGGGGAAGAGCATTTTTTGGAGAGGTTCTTATGAACTAAGGAAAGAGAGACATGACATATAGTACAAAAGTCTATGAGAGACTGAAGGGTGAAAATTAAGAAAAAGTTACTTTCAATGTAAGCAAAAGAAAGTTATTGGCATATTGGTAAATGCTGTACCTGTAGTATGGAAAGTACTGGAAAGAGGTGATTGATAAGGAAGAAAAAGGAGTTTGAACAGGATAAGCAGAGCGACTTGAGCCAAAAAAGATGATGGATGGAGTTGTAGCCAGAGATGGGGCAGGTGAAGCAGTGTGGTAGGGCACATAGCAAGAATATTACTTGTGCTTATGTTTGCTGTGTCTGAGAAACTCAAGTATTACGTTACAAAATGTCCCTTTACTTGACCATTTCCTCCTCTTTTTTCTGCTTTTTATTGATGTATTTCTTTGTCTTTTGCTCACAGTTGCCAATAGTTAGATCAGTTTCTAGCTTCTATGTGTATTTTAAAGATGGTTCTGTTTTCTTGCTATGTTATTTCCTTTCCAAATTTGGTGTTTTGTTTATTTTTGGTGGTGATCAGTTTCCAAAGGCTTTTGTGTTATTTCAGAGAGGACGCTGTGAGAGCGGATGGGTTCACAGGTTTTCAATAGTGAATAGAATTCCCCAGTGAACATGTGCTGCCATTTTGGAAAGGAGTTATATGCAATCATAGAAAATATTACAGCAAGTAAATAGATGACCTCTCAGACCCTGAGGGGTATCCGTCTCCAGGGTATATTAGAAAATAGCGGGAGGTATTAAAAATTGTTGTCTACATGTAGTGAACTGATAATGTTAGAATTCTGATAAATCTTTATTTTTATTATATTAAGAACTCTTTTGTGCAAAAATATTAATAGAATTGAAAAACAGCCTGTACTGAAAGATGAAGACCAACTTAAGACAGAATCATAAACGGAGTTCTTTTAAATGCCAACAAAAGAATTGGAAATAATTCGTAAGCAATTTTATTCTGTGTTCTACAAATCTCTGTGCTTTTCTGTGTTACCTTGTTCTTAGTAAATCTTCTCACCCAGTGCTATGTCCCATATTATAGAATCTTTCATTTTATCTTTTCATTCTATCAAGGCACAGCATACCTAGCTAATCCATCAGAAATCCCCTTCCTTATCAGTCACTCAAGAATGGTTATACTGTACAGTATGACAGCATTAGACACCACTTACCTTCCTAAACTACAGATTACTTTGGAGGAAATTTTTTTTTTATGTTTGAGGATGCCTTGACTATATGTCAACTTCATAGTTTGTTTTTCTTTTTTACTACTTTTTCCAAAATGTAGGTGCCTTTCTTTTTTAATTGTCATATTTTTCTCTATTATTTTCTGAAAAATTTTTTTATATTCCTGTATTCCTTTACTGTTTATTCAACGTAGTGATTTAGAAATGTAGTACACATTTTCTGTTGTTAAAGATAGTTTCCATTTTCATAGATGAGGAGCTTTGATAATACATTCAGATGTATCAAAGATCAGAGGCCTTGTACACCTTGACAACCTACTTGAATGGAGTTTTTGACACAGTAGATCACAACTGCCTCTTTGGAGGTGTTATAATATATTGTGTCATGTTTTACTATGGAACTGTTAACAGATGTTTGACACTAGACACTCGAGGATTCTCAAATAATGATAGACCACGTAGTACAGAAATACTTAACTCTCATGCGGTCCTTATATTAAGCCAGATAAGAATGGTTGTTAGTATTATGCCCTCAATATCATGGTGGATTCTAGACTGATTATAATGAGTATTTAATGGAATTTATGTAACTTTATTGTAAAAAGACTAGTGCAGTCTGTCGTGCTTGTTAGTTCTTTTTACCAAGAACACTGAAAGTATTTTTTAGAAAGCATAATAAATTCTATGTTTATTTTAGATGGCTCTAAAATCATGTGATAGTATCAAGTAAGAATGGATGAGTAGTGATGTCCCTTCTGTTGTTAGAAATTTTTTTTCCAGAAGGTAAATTTGGCAAATGTTAGGAAACCTTCAGACATCACATACTTGACTGGTGACAAACAGGAAGCTTCATTTTTGGCTTTGTTTGGCTTTGAGGCCTGGCAACAAAACACATGGCCAGGGACAGTGCAGAAGCATATTTAAACCATGTATACAAATAAAATTTATGTCCACTATAAATTTATGTTAATTTAATTTAAAGAGAAAAATAATATGAAAATTATAAATTATTGCTATCTGAAGGTCGCTTTAACACACTGAGTGTTGCAAAGATTATTTCACTGATAGTGGGGAGGATTGTGGATGTACTGGTGTTTGTACTTGTGGACTCATAGCAGTTGAGTAGTCTTGATCCTTTTTTGTGTTTCATAGGATATCACCTTTGGGCTGCAAGTCTCATAATTAACTAAAAAGTCTATTATTAGTTAGTTTTAGCCAAAGGTTTGCATAGTGCTTTTTGTGTGAATGCTGACTGGTACATCTGCACTCCTTTTGCTTTTCAGCACCATTGTCTTGGTGCTGAAAATCTCCAAAGTCTTTCGTTAGCAACTTCGTTATTTATATAGAACCATAGAATAATTTGGGTTGGATGGCACCTTTAAAGGTCGCCTAGTCCAACCTTCCTGCTTTTGATCCAGATTGGATTTCTGGGCTGTGAGCACACATTGCTGGCTCATGTCCAGTTTCTCATCCACCAACATTCTCAAGTCCTTCTTGGCAGGGCTGCTCTGAAATACCTTCGTTCCCCAGCCTGTGTTGCTGTCAGGTATTTGCCTTGGCCCAGGTGCAGCACCTTGCACTTGACCTCGTTGTACCTCATGAGATTCCCATTGGTGTATTCCTCAAGCTTGTCCTGGTCCCTCTGGATGGCATCCTGTCCTTTGGGTGTGTCAACTGTACCACTCAAGCTTGGTGTCATCTGCAGATTTGCTGAGGGTGCCTTTGATCCTACTATGTCATAGATAAAGATATTAAATAGGGTCATAATTAAAATAAATAAAAATTTTCTTTGATGCTGAAACCCAGCCTGACAAACTTCTTAACATGGCAAATGTTTGAAACTACAGGCTCTGGAAAGTATTGTGCTGGAAACTGAGGAACCATAAAGCCCAGTGTTGCTATGTAACCACTGTGTTGCATCAGTGGAGTTCTTGTTTTCTTAATCTAGAAGAATAATTTGTTTTCCCACGAAACAAGGAAGTTATAAAGCTTTTTACACAGGGTGGGTTTTTTGTTTGTCTGTTTTTCCTTTATTCTGCTGTTTGGTAATGAAAATGAAGTCTATAATCTGGCCCTGGAATTCATTATTTATATTTGCAAGTCATCAGATCTTGTTTTAGTCTCATTTTTTTTTCATAGCTGTGAGCCATTCTGGCATGCCTTTAGGTTTATGACATCCTGCTGTGTAAGGATGTTTCAACTGTGGTTTCTAGATACCTTTTTATAGTTTTTTTTTTTTGTGATATGCTAAATTATATCATGAGCTATTAAGACAGGTTATGCATTTGTTAGTTTAAAAACATCTCTAATTATTTCACCCGACTAAAATATTACTGCATATATGCTTTAGGCATGATTTCTTTGCTAACAACCTATTATGTATTCATAGGAGCAACAATACCAATTCATACCATCGGGAATATTATTTAATTTGGCAAATAGAGTATTTTTATTATTTTTATGTTGTTTAGAGTAAATATATCCATGAAAGCAAACAAAAGGATGAATACACTGCATAGTCACATTCAGTAAATCTTTTGTTTTACCTTCATTAAGGCCTGATTTAGTCGGGTACAAATAGAAAATCTGTAGTAGCTTTAAAGTAAAATAAAATTGGTTTTGATTCAGTTCAAGTCAACCATCTCATTTAAAATTAGCCCAGAGGTCTTGTAAAAATGCTAGTAATCTAAACATAATAATGCACATTGCCCAATTGCTACCGTATATGATATAGGTTCAGTGCTGTAATGCTTTGACAGCCCATTACTGAATGTAATGAACAGCTATTTTTAAACAGAAGAAATTCAAGTTGACAGCTTGGCAATGAAATTCAGCTAGTGGCATAATTTTTGTCGTCTTCAGTATAGAGAGTGGATTTCAGTTTTGTTTAAAGGAATTTGTATCATGGACTTTATTGGAGCAAGCATTTTTTTTGTTTCAATTTAATAAATACTTTTTGAAGTGCTTGAACTAAAGCTGCATTTTGTCAAATCCTGAAACCCGCACTCCTATCAGGGTAGAAGACACTCTGTGAGAAGTCAGTGATTAATAAAAATAAGCTGAAGTCCTAAGAAAGAAAACGTACTGGAATTGAATTTATAATCGCAAACTCACTTTTTTACCTTTTGGTTTAGTAAGTGAAAACTGTGGCTCTATAAGCCCTTCAAGAGGGATTTAAGTATGAGTCAATAGGAAACTAAGAGAAGGGGCAGAGAAAGTAGCTGTCAAATTGCAAGTATTTTGTGGTAGAAATCTATAAATTCAGGCCAGGCTCCCATCTATCATTTTCCTTATCTCAGCTGACTATTGCATTGGGAAGTGAATAAGGCTCTGGTTTCTTTCTGTATGTATGAAGTGTTGTTTGCTCAGGGCTTTCTTAAACAGCCTGTGGTAACAGCATGTATTGGGTTTTCGTGGCAAGGTTTTAGGAGTGAGGGTGCTACAGGGGCGGCTTCTCTGAGAAGCTGCTAGAAGCTTCTCATGGGGTCCATGATGGACTCACTGCCAGCCAAGGCTGAGCCCATCAGCAATGAAGACAGCACCTCTGTGATAAGGAAGAGGATACTCCTTTTACAGGGACCAGCTTTTGTGCCCTGCTGTTCCTTTCTGCTAGATTTCTGGGATCCAGCAGATCCACAGCTGCGCTGTGATTCTCAGCCCCTCTTCCTTTCCTATCAGGCTTTACTCAAACCCTGCTTGACTGAATGTCAGCTCACCATTTGGTTAGTTTCATGGTGCCACTCACTCTTTTTCTTCCAGCTTTTTCCTATACCCATTAGCCATCTTTCCAGAGCAACATACACATTCCTCT
This sequence comes from Pachyramphus minor, assembly GCA_013397135.1. NCBI lineage: Eukaryota > Metazoa > Chordata > Aves > Passeriformes > Tyrannidae > Pachyramphus > Pachyramphus minor. The sequence goes on along the minus strand of VYXB01000122.1, from coordinate 314,763 downwards.
TCAGAAGCTGTATTTCTCTTCCATGTTCTGTAAGTACACTGAAGTAAAGAATAGTTCTCTTCACTGTGGGATTTTTGGAAAAAAAAATACAATCCCAGATTCAGTGATTTTAATCATACTTGTGATATAAGTAACTCAAATTCTAAACAGTTCTAAAAATCAAAATTATTCCAGTAAACAGTTTATAAATCTTTCTCTGCTACCTCAAGAATGGCTTCATATTTCTGCTGGCTTTTTCTTGCAGCTGTTAAATCCATTTCTCTGTACTCAGTAATTTCTGTTCCCAATTCTTATGCCTTGTTACACTTTTCTTTCTGCATTCCACATTACATCCAGTCCCTCTGAAACAATCCCTTTCTTAAGTCTATCCTCGTTCTGAAACAATTTTTACTAGATATTATAGTCCTTGTTTTCTATCCTCCTGTTTTCTGCCTGGGGTCTGCCTCTGTATCCTGGAGAACACACAATATACTCAAGCATTTTCGTGTTTGGGTCTGCTGTTTTTCATGTTATTTGGTTTTAAGAAGCTTGTTTAAGAGTAGTGTAACTAGATCTTGTTAGGATGACTTCCGTATCTGTCTCTTTCTGACATACCTGATTGCTTCCTGTAGTGCCAAGTTCTCTGGTGCATGTGGATAGCTTGTATGAATCCCAAAGTATTCTTGACCAAACTAATGGTGTTTTTATTTTTGGATTATTATGCTTATTTGTTTTTATGAATTATCATTCAGAATGTTCCCCTTCCTTTCAGAATGAGTGGGATTATCTTGTATTTTCTTATTTTGAAGAGCTGGGTTGAAGCGGTAATATCAAGATACAGAATTCCCAATGATTTTCCAAGACAACATGCAGCTCCTTCATTTAAGTAACTTTTGAGAGGTGCTGGTATGGTTTTTCATTTGCAATTTTGCCTGCTGATCCCATTAGGTTTTCACTCTGCTATGACAACCTGCAGAAGATCATTTGTCCAACGTTACTTTCCAAGAGAAACCCCCATGTGGTTTGTTGTAAAAGAATGCTGAGGAATTCTTGGTGAGAAAGGGCCTGAGACACAGCCAGAAATCTCATTCTGCAGAGTTAGTTTATCAGTTCCCACAGGGTTTGGGAAGAAAGGGCAGACTGTTCCAGAACTATATAATAATTAAGGTGGCACGTGGGGATGATTTAATAGGATTGTCATTAAAATTATCCTTCTGTGAAATGCTTAATAAGCTCCAGCTAGTCTGTATTCCTTTTTTTTTTTTTTAATAGAAATTTGGTTTGAAATGTTTTGAATCTTCTGAAATTCAAGGGAGGCCAGATTTTAGTTTCTCATTTATTTGTGCATGCAGGTTATCTCACCCAAGGGAATTATGTAGTAATGATGACAAGACAAAACAAATTTGATAGTTTTTCTTTTTTGACTCTATTTTAAGCACTAGAGCTCATATTAATTTTTCTTTTAAATATTTTCAGATCTCTCTGACTCCATAATATAATGAAATCCCCATGTTAGTGCTTGGAAAAAAGTGAAGGGATTATTTGCAATGCATCTCCCTGTGGTTCTCTGTAGGTTAGGTTTCCACATCATGTGGAGTACTACAGTGTGTATTAATTGGCACCCTTGTTGATAACCTCAATTGAAAGAGCAAGGATTAAGAATCAAAAAGCAAACCTCCCTGAAAAAAATCTTTAAAAAGCATAGTTAACTGGAAGGCTCTGTTGAGTTCCTGCATTCATCTGAAGTTTTCAGGGAAATGAAACATATATTCCTCCTTTTTCCATTCAAAGACGTGAATATACAGTGTTTAGACAGAACTGTACAAAACAGGCTACCTGGGAATGATGACACTTTTTCTCTGAGAGGATCATAAGTGTAGACATATTTCTATATATGGCTGAATAGGTGGTTCACTGAATGTCATTCTTAAAATAATCCTTTATTTCATCAGAGTTTAAATGATAATGTAGGTGAGATAGTTTTACATATCTGTTAATCCTGAACCCTTTTCAATGGAGAACTATGGAGGTTTTGATCTTGAGAGTTACAGCTTACTTAATGTTTGGAGGCCATCTAGTAATACCTCACGTGCAGTGGCTGCTAATATAGAATAATTCTTAAAGTAAACTACATGAACAATTTCTTAAGGTTTTGTTAGTATGACATAAAGCAGTTTCTTTCAAAACCAGCAAAGACGGACCAAGATTAAAGAATGGATGATGTAGGGTTGACAAGGATGTATGGATGACAAGACAAGTCAACGGGGTGTTTTCATGGTCCTGAGCAGCAGTGTCTCATGGTCAATGACTGAAAGTATTCTGACCACATTTTAGTTCTGCCTTTTCATCTGAGACAACGTGTAATAGCACCACGTGCCTGTTAGAGGCTGTCTTCAGAAGAACTTAGCCAATGAATTCTGTACTTCCAAACAGGCACCACCTTGATTGAGTGGCCTGGCTTTTTCCCTCCTCCTTTCCATGCCAAGCACCAACACATTCATGGAGTCTGTGTCAGGGTGTGAATGGCTCAGTAGTAATTTACTCTGAAGTTGTTGATGTGTGAAGGGAAGAATCTAAAGCTAAGCATAAGTGGATGAAGAATCAGAAATTAAAGCTGCTAAATTAATTACATTGGTGGTATAATATTTTTTAAGATATCAAGTGTACACAAACTTTCTTGGAACTGATTTCCTTTTTCTCGTGAACTCTGCCCTTCTAAGTAGAGCCTGTGCTGTTACTCTTCAAAAACGGATATTCAGGTTATGTCTGTTTTTGTGAAATAGCTTCTCAATAATTCTTTTCAGCATCCACTGTAATCATAGCACAAATCCCTATTATGATGGGCACATAACTCACTTTTTTTTTCTCTCTCCAAAGAGCAAATACCAACACTGCTTGATAGCTCAACAAACAGCTATGCCAGAGGAGGACTGCTGTCAGTCTGCCATGTGCTGTACTTCTACCAATCCTCCCTAAAGTAACTTTAGGGAAGCCAAATGCCTCATTTGGCTTTTTTACGCATGTAGTGTGGTTGTTAAACAAAAGTAGAAGTGTTTGCATTCTGTTGAAAAAGATTATAAAAGCACCTATGGCTGATGGTAGTTATTCAGAACAGTGTCATAGGCTGAACCACATATTGTTACTACAGAGAGGTCCTTACTCACACAGTATTTTGTATGTGTAGCCACAATGGAGTTTTGCCCCAAAGAGCATTTACAGACATGCATATGGCCTGGTGTAGTTCAGTCTTCCGCTTTTCATTTTGCTATTACTTCCCCTTCTTATCCATGAGTAACAACACTTAAGAAACACTTTTGAAAGCAATTTGTATGTTTTAATATACCATGAACTTCTGAGGAACAGTTATGCCTGACTGCATAAATATATTTTAGTTTTACCCAAAGGAAAAGAGTGAGGGAACCCTTATAAAAGTACTGTAAGTCACCAGCAGTTTTGGTTTTCCTCATGCTTTCATCTCAGGATAAGTTAGGGAAAAAATCTCTTAAACATTCTTAAACTGATAAAGACACTAATTTAGAGCTGCCCATAACACATGAGGCTTCAAACTCAGAGCACAAAATGTACTTCTTATATTCTTATTTTGACTGCCTGAGAGCAGGAATGAGTGCTAACAAACCTCCTGCTTTCATGCATGTCCTGGAGGCTCACTGAAGTACAAGGAGCATTACCCTCTTGAGTTGAGGACTAGCCGGCTTCACGGGTTTCCCTGTGCTGCAAGAGCACTACAAAAAGGAAGGCAGTGTCCTCTCCTCAACACATGTATCCCCTAAATGTACATACATTTTTCAAGCTTACTGCTATTTCCTCACACATACATTTTCTTCCTTGCCACTGGATGAGTTACCAGTGCATCAACTCTTTCTTCTGATTAAGAAATAACAACCTATTAACTAGATTTCAGGCAGGTTTTGGGGTAACCATGTCATTCATTAATATTGGATAGGAGGGTAGGAGGGCTGTGGCATTATTCTGAGGATTGTTCTTTTACAGTTTTTGGCATCGTAGCTTTTTTTTTTTTTGGCTGATCCTTTTTAAAACTGTAAAATTATGTATGTACTTAGGTGCATATTACAGGTGTGGATATAAATGCGTTTAGGGTAGAAGTGGAAATATGGCAGACCCTTTGGGCAGTCTGAGTGACTGGCCATATGTTAGAAAATGGTTGACAGGACTGTTGCTTGACCAAAATTTTTTCTTGAATGTTCTCCTGTCCGTGCAGCAATAGAGGTTGATTGATGCCTTTTAAAATCCATGCTCAGAAGAGCACTATTTTTATCTTAACACCTGCAATGGCTCTTTTTGCTTTGTTATGCTCAGCTATAATTTTCTTGGAAAATGAAAAAATTGAGGCACTTATTTATCTACATTTTGTGAAATAGTGTGAAGTGAAACTTTAGAATTTGCTCTGTAGCTGTCTTTCTACTGTTTTTTGACTGTTGAACATTCATGTTTGTTTGTTGCAATAATTATATTTTGTGGCCAAGTAGTTTGCTGTGCCCTGAAGCTTGGGATACTTGCTTTGTTTCCAAAAATTTTCTATTAAGATGATTATACAGTGTGTGCCTTTAAGTTTCAGGGGTTTTTTTCCTGTTATGATATGATGATTTCATGGTATTTTTAACCTTAATGAGCAGTGTTGAATTAAAGCAAGATACTTAAACTTTATGTTTTGAATGTTACCATGCTGAGGTTTCCCGGAATGGTTTATGAGCAGAATCAAAACAGCATTTTAAAAAGATCATACTGAAAAAATAACACCCAAAAGAGTAACAGCCTACTCTCCACCACCCCCAACATTTAATCAGCAGTCCTTTTAGCTGATAGAGTCCTAAGTGATTTTTCTTTCCTGCTTTAAGCCATTCTAGATATGCTCACTAAATGGACCTAACAGTACTAGTATATTTTATGTTAGCAAGTCATGATAGAAAAGTGCTTGAAGTTCAGGGGGCATTTGTCTCCTTTCTCACAAATTCATTTAAGTACCAGTCTTGCCATAGCTTTAACTGGGGCAGACAACCATACAAATGACTTGAGATAAAATGAAAATAATGGACTGAGCTAGGTGCCGGGGGTGGTAGTTACACTGCATGCACATCAATAAGCATTGAGTGTTATTCTATGCTAATGTAAGCCTGATGGATCAGCTTTCGCTTTTAGCCTAGAGGACCATTAAGCACTAGAAGCTGGGTCAAACTGATATAGTAAGGCAGACGTACCCTAACAGTTGGCAACAGTAGTTAACAAGCAGTAATTTGCTATGTGTGAGACTAATGTTTAAAATCTTCACGATCGGAACAAAGATCAGAGAGAGGATAAGGCTTCTTTGTTTAATATTCTTTTGTAAACTCGATTCATTTTGGGGAAAAAAACCCACGAAGATGCAAACACGAATAAAGCATTGAGCAGTTCTGTTGGAAACAGTTCATGTATTATTGTGTGTTGCAGAACATCAAAGCCTTGCGTATGATTTTCAAAAAATGTAAGGAAACTCTCAGAGGATAATCTTGCATAATTGAAATATATGATGTATTATTTTATGTCAAATTAATTACAATTTATTGTTCCTAAATTGTCTTTATAGCCTGAAAGTATTAAAATAAAAGCCAAATTACTGAGTTATAGAAATATTCTGAAGGTAAATTAGAAAAAAATAACAGTATTTATGTAGATCTGACCCCGAAGAGAATTTTGTCCTTGACATCACAAGAAGATAATAACAAAGCGTTATCTTTATTCTGCTTTGCTTATACCTAGACACTGTTGCCTCAGATACAGATACTGTTTAAGTAGGTGGCCAGATATAGCTGAACATATATCTAAATTTAGAAGTTGTTTTCCATCTGTTCTTTAAAATATTTTTATTCACAATTTTGGATTTTATTGTGTGTGTAGAAGTGCTGTGTGTAAAGCTTTTGATAACCAAAATCACACTGGCAATGCTGGCGAATATTAGCAAAAATCAATATAATGTGTTAAATAAGGTATATCACTGTTACATTTCAAAGGCATACTGAGAAACTAGGCTGTAATTGGTTTAGGCTTTGATCTTTTTGCATCAGTGGTGTGGCCTTACGCACCCTCAAGCTTAGCTTTGTTGAGGTCTGTGCACAATTTATGCTGCCAGGGCCACAGTTTGTGGTGCATATTGAATTTAGTCTATCTTCTATTGCAGAGGTTTTTTTTTCTCCTTGCTGGTACAGCATGGCTTGATGGGGGAAGATGAAGTGGTCCATTATAGTAACAACCACTGTAAATTTAGGAGACTCCCTTTGCTTGGCAGGAGCTAGGGAGCCCACTTGCATAGCAAATACCCTGTAATATTGCCTAGTCCACCAGATGACTCAAATGGTATCCAAAGAAATATGTGAGTTTTTAATGTATCTGAGTAAGATGACATGGTTACAGATTATCTGGCCTTCACACCATCCTCATGTTATTTTTGTAATAAAGACATAATTGCTGTTTCCTATCTGAAAGCTAGAAAGAAAAAATTGTCTATTTCAGTCATCAATTATAACATTCCCAAACCCCGTAACAGAATGATTTAAGGCTTAGGGACATAAGCAGTGTGCAAGCAAGGTTAATTTGTTTTCCTTTTCACTTATGCAAGAACTACTCATGTTGGGATTTTTTGAAGCTTACAAAGGAAAGAAGTTAGTTGTAAGTGTGTCTAGCCAAAAATGTCCTTTGGACTGTTAGCCTTTGCTTTAGCTATTCTTTTTTGTTCCTAGTTTTTATGTATAATAATTAAGAGTTTTTTTCTTCATGGTGCTCTTGTGTGTGTGAATTATTTTTGGTTGTGTCATAAACTTGTTTGAAATTCAGCACATATTAAAAAGATAAAGCTAAACCAGAAATATTTCTTTTAGTCCATGCAAAATTTATGTTTGGAGGTTTTTTCTTCAGTGTCTGGCTAGCCTTGATGTTTGATGTAGAGGCATTGTTTGAAGTTCGTTTGGTGTAGCATAGTCTTATTGATTGAAATGTGTTTACATTCCTGAAAATGAAAATAGAAATTTATGATTTAGCTTAAACTTATTTAGAAGAATATTTGCAAAAAATGAGAGTTATAAAACACACCTCAATTCACAGAGTAGAGAACATAAAGCATAATTAGGTTTTTTCCTGGTTTGGGGAATGAAAGAAAAATATGCTATACTGAGATAAATGCCTGATAATTGTCAATGTCTTCTTGTAGCAGGGTTGGTACTTCTGTATTATGTGTAGAAAGGTGAGAGTAACTCATTACAGAATGGGAGTAAAAGTCCAGTGAGAGTAAAAAAATGCGTTATTTTGACAAAATTTTAAGGAAAAAACTCCCAACAAACAAGCAACTCTCAGAGCTTATATTTCCTTTTGTTTCTAGGGCCCTAGGAAAGGAGAAATGCAGAAGAATTGGACAGCCTGTCTGTGATATTGCAGGATTTGCAGATATTTTTAGTGGAGGATCGAATCTATTGTGAGAGGAAAAATTTCAGAAAGTCTTGGAGTAAGGATGAAAAAGAAAGTTATTTGCATAAGGGATCTGTCTGTATCACAATTGTAGGCCTTTTTGCATTTTCTGAAGCATAACAGCAGCAAACAACAGTTTCAGAAAACGTTTCATGCCCATTTAACTAAAGACAAGATCAGACCCCAGTATTTCCTGTCCAAATTAGCATCAGAAGCAAGCACTGATCTTGAGTAGGTTTCTGTGGGAGTGTAGTGAAAGGAGAAAATGTAGATTATTGCCTTTGTCCCTTTCTAACTAAAGCAGCTTGGCAAACATTGTGTTAATCTTTGAAGAAGCCTATGGCAAAAAGGAGGAAGAGAATTTTGTAGTGTTTAACATCTCAGGAGAATTGCTGGCAGAAACTCCAAATGATCCTTTATCCACTCAGGCTGCGCTTCTTCACTCGGGCCCTGATGGATTGACTTTTTGGCTTGACTTTTCTGTTTACCTCAGATACCTTGGCAGTAGCTGGCCAAGTCAGCATACTAAGTACAGGGCCATCTACTCAAGAACACAAATTTAGAAAAACCTGAACTTACTGTCTGCAAGGTCATAGTGGTTTGGAGAATTTTGTGCATAGTCTGCTGTCTTAAGTACCTCCAAGACTGCAGCCACCTTGTAGAAGTGATGGACTTCAAGGCTGAGAACTGCCACAAGAAACAGAGGGACTGGAAGCTCACTGTCTCCTAGTTTGCTTAGGTCCCAAACATTTCCTGGAATATTAAGAAAGAGATTCCTCTGATCAAAGATGCCAAGTCATATTCACATTTTATTCTTAAGTAAGGAATTAATTAAAAACAAATTTAAATCAGGCCCTTTTGTGGAAGAGGACTATGAAACATCTGCTGTGAAGAGAGAGGCAGCCTTTCCAAGGGGGAGATGGCACCAGGTGAGCTAAACCCACTAATGATATCAGTTTTTTTAAATTTGAGCAGGGCACAACCTGCCTAGGAAGAGGGCTGAGATGCTACAGGTGACAAAGCTTATTAAGATTATATGTACTGATGGGGAATTCCAGGCATATACCTAACTTGTCATTCCAATATAAATTGGTGACTGAATGAATTGACTCTGGGTCAGATCTCTCATTCATTGTCATGACCTGTTGTCTTGATGATTGGCTGGGAACAGACTCAAAGGCGACTAAGACTCTTAGGAGTGACATAAAACTTTGGAAATAGCATCCTGAATTACCCACAGAAAGGAAAAGAAAGTGAAAATGCTTTGGGTATTGCTGTGGAAAAATAATGGTTAGAGAATAGGAAGAGATTTTATGTTGACCTGCAGTATTAACAGATTTTGCAAGTGTACAAGGAAATGAACAGTAACTCCTACCATTTTACTCTGATGTCAATGACTTCCTAACAATTTGGTTTCCACAGGTTAAAAGACAGATTTTTTTGCACTTTTAGTTTGAGTTAACAGAAGAACTTTAAAAAAAAAAAAATAAAATTAGACCATCTGTAATATACTATATAAATAATAAAAGTGGTTAACACAAATTGTGGGGTAACAAATATTAATTGAAACTTGTGAATTGTTACATGGAAACAGTACCTCATAAATTCATAACTTTTATGTTTCACAAGAATTTGGAATATTTTGGTAAAAATTGGGGAAACTAGTTACACTCTTTGGGAGAGAGTATTTCAGAAGAGGAGGACATGATATATTAAATTGGAATTAAAAGGAATTGTGGCATGTAATTGTTTCAAATGGGATGTTAAAATAGTGCAAGTTTGCAATTCATTATATTTTCAGAAAAACTCTTCTCATAAAATGCTTAAAATATTCTTTTTAAAATAGTAACGTAAATCTGCAGTGCCTGGTTTGATATTGTCATGTAATAACAAATAAAAATACAGTTTTAAAACTATGTATAGCAACTACATTTCATTTAAAATTATGATTCTACAAGATTCTAGAATTATGTTGCTATGAAGTCAAAGTACAGGGTTTTAATAATTCTCTGAAGCTCAATAATTTTGAAAATTGAAATTATATACATCATGGTCAATGTGGTTCTCATTCAGCTATTTGTATTCTATGGTCAGTTGAAGGGACCTTCAGCATGTGAGTGTGATGTTAACAATATGCATTTTCCACCCATTTAGCGTTTTAATAATTTTGTGTGGTATGTTAATAAATGTAGTTTACTTTTAATGTGCTTTGTGTAATGTCTTAAGTAAATGGAGAGATTATAGGAAATAATTGACTTTGTGTATTGCTTTTTTTAAATTGTTTTGTCCCTTTGAAGATACAGGGCTTCATAATCACATCAAACTACTAGTGATGACCTATTCTTGTAAAGTAAGTCAAGTAATCATATCCGCATTATTTAATTAGATGATTTCAGTAGGAAAATAAGAGACTACAATGGCTACAGGAGATGTATAACAGGAAGGGAAATACAATAGCTTACTGATTCTTGAAGACTGAATTCATATTAAGTTCAATCAGAAAAAAAAAAAAGGAATGTTTCAGTGTATCAGATTGGCAGGATTTTAGGACATATGCAGAGCTGTTGCATAGTTTTGCAGAATTGTTGATTTGCAGAGGTCCAGGTTTGGTATACATGGACTAGAAAAGCAACACAGGCTTAAGAGTGAGATAGATTATTCAGACTATGTGGAAGATAATTAGTAGTTCATACCTATGAACTGTGATAATTCACTTAAGGGCAGAGAAATCATATTATAGGTTATAATGTTCATGACATTCCCTGTTACTGAATGCTTCAGCTCCAGGTCCCCCATGCTTTGAGCTATGTCTGTTTAGTGATATGCAATCTACTTTAAATACAGAGTGTTATCTATACAGTTAAACACTTTTTCTGCTCGTGAGCAGACTAGAATGGAGCAGAAAGCTGCTGCTTTTGCAGCTTCCCCACTATCACTGATTAGGTACCAATGCAAATCAAGTTTAGGATCCTTTGGTTTGAGTAGTACTCATTTCAGCTTTTGCTTTATCTCTCTTTTCTTTTCTTGCTTCTACAGCAGCAATGAGTACAAATAACATAATTACTTATCTACTTTCTTTACCAGCATAAGTTGCAGGCAGATAGTGAACAGCAAGCTGGAGATGATTATATAGTAAACCCACTGATCTCTGTAAGAACCATCCCAAGGAAAACATACAGAGCAGGTATGAAGAAGATTTAAATTATCAAAACAACTATAAGATGAAAAGTGGCTGGATGCGATTGGGTGACTTAATACAGGGTTATCAGAAGTAGGAACACTTCCTATATAGTTAGGTATAACCATCTGTTTTTTAGAAGGAAAGAAATTTCCAAGTCCACATATGATTCTAAAATGGTGTTTCAAATCAGTAGGAATACCTGGTTTTAAGGCTTGTGAGATTGTTCTTACAAAACACTTGGTTTGGATTGAGTAATATTTGGAATGGGTTTTTGGACTCCAAAATTAGAGACATCAAAATGACAGGTCCAAACCATGAGTTACTAAAGTAATGTAATATTTTAAAGCAATCTGTATTCCTGAAACACAGGTGAATAGGAGCTTCTGTAAAATTACAGGTATTACTCACAGAATAGCCTTGATTTATTTGCTAGATTTCTCTGCTCTGCCTAAATAAGCAGCAGGTTGGGAAACAGATTTCCTTTGCTTTGAAAATTAAATTTAAAACCAGCGTTTTCAATTTGTTTCTTTTCCAGCCTGGAAGGGAATTAATCAAATAATGATAATTAAAACAAAACCAAAGACCTGTGGAAGAGAGAAGAGAACATCAGGCTGTGGCGTCCCAGCCTTTCTGTTTCTTTTTTTGAAAAACATTGATGTATTTGACCAAGTGAGTTACTTTTTTTTTTTTTTTGGATGTGTTTGTGTGGTGTTTTTTTTTTTTTTTTAATGGAAGCTGGAGAGGCCAGGGAGTAGTTCCATGACATTAGTCTAGAGGAAGAAAGGAGAGACGAATAGTATGCTCCCTTTCAGTGGTATCGTGTATCAGTTTCATGCAGTTCTTGGTCTACCTGGCTGCTGCTCTCCTGCCCTCTTTGCTGGCCTTGTGCTGCTGTCCTGTCTTGTGCTGGGTAAAACTGTTAGGTGTCTGTGGAGTTTGTCAGTATAGTCATCTAAAGGAGAAATAGCTGGTTTGTTTGTTGTTTTTTTTTGTGGATTAGCCTTCCATTGATCTTGATGTACAACCTAGTATCTCCAAATCCAGTGCAAGAGTAGCAGTTGGAATGTGTTGTTTGGACCAGGAACGAAGAGGGTAAAAAGAGAAGAGAGGCCTCTTTTTTGGGAAGTGAACACCTTTAGATTGGATTATATCACATGAAATTGCATCTCAGAGTTGTTTATATCCCTGAAAGTAGAAGGCCTGCTTAAATCAGCAGACCCAGGTTCATGTTTGCTTTGATTCAGGTAGGAAAAAGCCTCAAAGCTGGTGAGATTTGACAGTACAGTTAAGTTAATGTCTGATGTTTAACTGTGCCCAAAGGGAGCTCCTGCAGTCATTTCTACAAACTCCCACCCTGATTGCATTTCCATTGTCTTGTCACCAGCACGGTCACTATTCTGGCTCCATATCAAACTATACTGGGGCAGAAGGGGAGTGGGGACTGTTAATTTTTTTTTTTTTTTTGTAGGTCTAGTGTTCTAAATCTAGTCAGAGAAAAGTCAGTCATGCCATGATGTTGGGGGTTTTGCGTTAGCTTAGAAAACAAATTGTTTGTGCTTTGTGGCACTAAAAGTAGTTTTTGTATTAATTAAAAAAAAAAAAAAGAAAGCAAGATGGAATGATAGCTTTCTCCCCATACCAAAAGAAAGGCTGAATACTTCTAATACTGCTCTTAGAGTTTCAAACAGTGTTGAATGACCAAGTATATGTTCATGTCTGCCTCTTTGCAATATTTCGGTTTCCATGCAGCTCTATCATCATTAATCCCTGGAGGGCATAAGTAGAGAACAAATTGGGCTTTTGTTTGTGCCCAGTTGAAGAGATACTGGTGTCTTAGGAATGTTTCTCAGGTGTTTTCTCATGTTTCTTTCCTGCTTTTGTATTTTCTTTTAGGTACTGAGTGTTCTGAATAATAATTATTTCTATCTCAAACCTCAATACATACATCTATGCTTTGCAAAACTTTAATAATGTCCTTGTTTTAAGACCTTGCTCTTAAATTGTGTTCTTTTTAATTTGCTCTAATCAAACCAATAGCAGAGTGGTGTATGCTATTCAATGTCTACCTAGCTTTAATCTCCCCTTAGAGCTATTCCTCTTGGAGAACCATGGCCAGTATTTTATTTATTTTGATAAATGAAATGATTAATAATTTGATAATTAAAATTATTATTGTGTTCTACTTGACTGAGTGAATCTTCTTTATGAAAGTCTCCTTGCTGTAACGTTACTTCACCTAGGCTTCTAATTACAGTATGTCTAGTTTAAATTTACCCTTTTACTCTGCTGTAATTTTGCCAGTCTCTCAGACTTTGAGGAATGTGTGCCTTGATGCATTCAAATAGAGCTATGATCCTTAAGATTAAATGTAGAGGAGATAGAGGCTGAAGAAAGAAAGGCGACATATTTGTAAAATTCCATATTTCTAGTCTTTCTATTTAAGGGAAAGGAAAACTTACTTTTGTCTTCTTGATTAGTCAACAAAACTACTTTGACTTTCTACACAATTTCTTACTTTTAAAGATTTCAGAAAGCTAAACAGCAAACGTTAGTGCTTTTCCAGGGGTATGTGCATATGTTTGTGCGTATGTTACTGAGTCTATTATTACTTGTGACTTGCAAATTGAATGTATTTTAACGTTTTTCATTGTCTTCTCTGTAAGGTTATTCTGATGCAGTACTGGTATGATGAAACAAATTATTGTCTAAAAGAGAGCTGATCTTATCCTGCTTAAAAGTTTTTTGGTTTTACTTCAACTTCTGCTTTAGAAGGAAACTCGCTTGGCTGTGCGCCCACTAATACATCACAGCAGATAACATTGTGCTAACAACAAGGGAATTTTTGGGTTTTTTCTGCAAAATTGCATTTATTGAACTGAATTAAGAGTTCAGGGGCTGCAATTTCCTATCTCAAATCACTTTGCTACTACTTAGACTCCAGGAAGAAGTTGGAGTTTGTTTTTGGAAACATGAAAATGCTTTTAAAGTAATGACTTTGAGGTAAAACATCAGCAAAAGTGGGGACACCTGCTGTTAATAAAAGTGCCTGCACGTTCATCAGACCTACATCCCCGGTAGAGGGAACTGCCGAGTGAAATCCTGACTGCTCCTGGAGAGATCCCATAGGTGGCAGCAGTCACTGCAGTTTAGGAGGTTAACAATGGAATGACTTATAGGTAGGAGAATAAAGATGTCATAGCTCAGCTAATGGGATCTTTCTACGAAAAAGTGCTGCTCTTTGAAATATGATAAGTGAGAAGAATGCCACTTACTTTTTTAGTTGGCTATTAAGTTTGAGTAGTTCTTCACCTATAAGTTGTAATTTTAATATTGTTCCTAGAAGGGCTTTAGGGACCCAGGATTTTATAGTGCCATGGTATGAAATATAATTGAACAGCCGGAGGGAAAGACCTGATGGGAATTAAAAAAAAAAAAAAAGGAAGGACAGTCTTGTTAATTTCAGTGCTGGGATTACAAATTCTGTGTTACTGTGTAACCTTGTGTCTGATAATCAGAAGATTTAATGGTGCAAAGTAAAGAATATTGCTTTGATTTTGAGAAGTCTCGCTGAAACCAGGTTATTTTTCTAAACTAAATGCAAATTTGGTACAATCTTTATTAACACAATTGCTATATTTCAAATTCTCTGCATGAAGATGCCTCAGAACTGAGGTGACATATTCATTGAATTGTTTTTGCTCTAGAAAAGCATGCCATTTGAACTTCATAAACAGAATATCTTAGTTAAATTATCCCTACTGAATTAATACATGCTGCTTGTAAATATATTTTATAGTATATGCCATTGGGCAAATACCAATGCTGTTTTCATTTTTAACTTAACCCCCTTCACTTTTATAAGTGACAGGTGAATTAAATTTCATCTCTTTTCTGCAGAAGTACCACAGCACAAGAAATATCATGCCGTGCTGCTGAAAAACAAGCTGCTTTTTTTCTCTATGTTTTTATCACACTAAGTATTTTACCCAGTAATTTTTTCAAATTGTGTTGAAAAATCACTGAAGCTGATCTCTTATTTGTTTTAAGAAGAAAGAGTACAACACCTCACTCATTATATAATTTCTAATAAAGTGGTAAGACGTGGGCTTTCTAATATGACAATGAAACAATAAATAAAAACTGTTTACTCCTGTATCAGTGTGGATTCCTCTTTTCTGGGTGAATGCATTAGTGTACCGTCCTACATATATAAATACATTCTTCCTAGATGGAACATTTGCCTAGCTAGCATTTTTTTGCTGTTCAAACCTTTACCTGTTCTCTAGGATGTGCTTCCATATAGGTGCTACATAATGTTGGAAACTTCTTTGTAGTAGTAGTTTGTGCAATATCACTGGGAGATAAAATTTCAAAGACAGATATCATTAAATCCCTTTTACAGGTAAGAAAGTTAAAATAAACCTCTTTTGTTCTATGTTTAACAGTCTTATTGTGCTTACAAAGTAATAAAATTAAAATGCTTAAAATGTAACTGCAGATTTTGGGGGTTGCTTTGATATGTTTGATAGTCCTATGTGAAGTCTATGGAAAGGAATTTCTTTTTTAGTCTTTAGAAAAAAGGTGGATTTTTTATAGGGAAGTAATGCTTCTTACCATATGCAATGAGACTTTCAGCTGGTGTATTTCTGAATCACAAGTGAGATAGTAAATGATTTCATATGGCCTTTGAAGTTCAGATGTTTTCAGTGAACTGTCTAAATAGAATCACTCATCAATCAGGGGCAGAATTAATATATAGCTTTGAAATAGTCCCTAAAACCTCTAAAAATGTTGTACAGAATGAGACAGCACTGAAGCAATTTATTAGTCAAATCTTGTTTGACATATTTGTGGCAGTAGCTTTGTTTGGCAGACTTCTGTGGGCCTGCTGTATGAATCAGGTGAGCAGGATCGGGACCTCTCCATGGTTTTTGTCTTCTTACAAACTGTAGCTGTGCATACACAGCATTCCTCTCTTATTGAGAGACAAAAGAAAAATACAATTTTAAATGTTTGAAATAGTGAATAAAACTCTCCAAATATTCAAAACATTCATTAATTGCTGCACAGCTTTTCTTCTATGTTGACAATAACTGGCAATATTGTCAGGTTATTTTCTTAATTTTCATTGATTATTTTCTTGATTATTCGTCTTCATGTTGTCAGTTGTTCTTTGCTAAATATTATTCAAAAATTACCCAAATAGTCAAAGTTATGTTAATAACAAATTGATTCAGAATTTCCCACAAAAATTGGATTTGTTTTTCTTTTAAGTTCTTTGGTGTAATCCGTGACAGGAAAAAAAATAGTTGTTGCTGTGTGCTTTGTTCTTTATGTGAATGTCAATCACTTGCTTCTCTGCACCTAGGAGAGATTTAGTTTTGAGAACTATAGCATATGACTTGATATCTGCAGAGCATTGAAAACATTTCAGAGAGGTGATGAACACTCAGCTTATGTCAGTGTAAGCAAGCAATTTGGTAGGTGGAAGCAGATCATTAGATCAAAGCAGTTGGTACTAAGGCTTATATGTTTGCACCGTAGCAGCCCAGGTTACGGATTCTGCCTCAGACTAGTTTTAGACTAGTTTTTAGGCTGTTGGATGAAATGCTCTCAACCACAGGTGTGATTTGAAGTCATTCAAGGCACCGGTTGTTGGTTTGGAACCCTCTGTCCTTATTACAGTACATTTGATGCACATCTAACATGGAGCTTCCCACTGAGTCTGCTCTGGAAAGAATCCAAGTAAACACACCAAAACTCCTCCACAAAGGTGACACAAATGTGCTGAGTGAGTACAGCTGGAAGGTTCAGTTCACTTAAACCACTGTTTGTATGCAGGTGCAGCTCGGAATTCCCAATGCCTTCAGAGTACCCCAGAGGACTTAGAACTTGGTCCTTTAGAAACTATTAGAAGGAAAGGATTGTTACCTCTGCAAATGATCATGGAAATCAAGATACAGTTTGGGGAAGAAGTACAAGATATTAGTGTTACTTTTGAATTTAAATGGTAATTTTTTGCGAATTTGTACAGGGTGTCATTGCAGGCATGTTACATAATTAGATTCAAGCACTGTGATTGCATTTGATGTATTTTCAATGTGTAAATCCAGAGAAGGCTTCAAGCATTTTGCAAGAATGCATAAAGTAGTTAATTTAGCAACTTTTTGCTACTTTTGTTTTGGTTTCGTAAGGCCACTTCCTCCCCTGTCCTCCTTTTTCACTGTCAACACATTCCGTGGGTTCCAGGCATCCCTCACGGTTGTCATTGACTCCATCGTCATGTGCCAAAGGTGTCTGCATTGCAAGAGAGCTGCTGTGAATTATTAGCTCACAAAGAACACTGGTGGAAATAGAAAGGTGGACAAGGTCATCAGCCAAGGGGTGTGATAGTTACTCTGAACTGTGCTTCAGTAACCGTGGCTTATTTCCAATAGTAACATAGTTCTCTAGGGTTAGTGCTTTCGTTGTGGGAAAGTAAATTCTCCTTCCTGACCTCATACAGCTTCTTCTACCTTGTCCCGCAGATGGGATGCCTCTTGAATGGTCTTTTCTTTCAGTTCTTCTTATAAGAAATTAGTTAAATGGCACTAAGGAATAAAATGGGGATGTTTCTGTATTTGGAAGAATATATATTCACCATAAAAGTTATATTTTTATTCCTCTGTTTCTTTGCCTCTATAGTTAATGCTACATACCTGTTGCTGCCTGTAACACAGACCCTATGTCTTTATGGTTTTTGGTTGTGGTCAGTAGAAGAACCTAATAACACCTGTACTGAATCAGATAAAAGGGCTGAAAGGGTCTCCTAATCTAGAGTGGTTATTGGGGATTGTCCCGGAAGGTGAAAAGCTACAGAGTGCTGTTTCTCTGAGGCATTCCCCTGGCTTGTGTGACTCTGTGATTTAGGAACTTTTTCGGTTTAAGATGGTACCTATGTTACTTTTTTAAATAATTTTATTGATGTATCTTCTATAATTTGTCTAAATACCTGCTGCATTTATTTCCACATCCAGTGACAGGGCATTCCACATTTTACCATGAATTATGTAATAGAGTAGTTTTCCATATTTGTTTTACATTCCTGCTACTGAAGTGTGCTCCTGAAATGCAGATTAATCACAGTAAGGTCAAATCCCTGTAAAGAAATATCACGCTTGTGTGCACCTTACTCAGATGATAGATTCTTACAATCACTAGTGGTTTTTTTCTCACAGTGCTGAGACAGTGTCTATGACCACAGAAAAAAAGATTAATTTTCCCAAGAGAATTGTGTTTCTTCAGTCCTTTAAACTGCAATTACTGGAACATGGAAGCAGTGTCTCCCAAGTGCTGTGTACCGCAGACAGATCCTGGGATGGATGGGGATCTGCCTTGCAGAATTCCAGAAAGTGCAGTTCAGCTGTACTCTTTCCTTTTCTTCTTTCTCTTGCAATGCAGCAGGTTCTGAGAGGAATGTTTTTGTAGCATTCGTCCCAAACTGACATTGCTTAAGGTAGTGGCTGATAATTTGGGAATGTCCAAAAAGAAGTAAAAGTGTGTTTATGCTCTTTGTGTTTTTATTCAATTTGGAACCTGTACCTATGATGTAGATATATTTATTATTTTGTGAAAAATACTCAACACATTTTTCCCTTTATTAAATTTTAAAACATTTCTATTGTTTTTATTTGTTTTCAAGTATAAGTTGCCCAAGCAAACCTGTGTTTACTGGGTGCTTTATATACATCAGTTTTACTTTTTTTTTTTTTCCTTTCCAGACACAGTGAAAATGCTTTAACAACTCTGGTTCAGATCCCACTTCTTTTCTTTACAATTTGCACTCCCCTTGTGGACTTCTCCTATCAGTAGAGTGAGTTGGGTTTAAGTAGAGAAAATATTTGAGAATTTACCTCATCATATATTACTGTTATTAAAAAATAGCATTCTATTTCTTCTTTTGATCACTGTTTTGTGTTAAATAGGTATTTTTACTGAGTTATGTACAAGAAGAATTTTTCCCCCTGAAAATAGCAGTGTTAGTGTAATTACTAGGTATATCTCAACACAACGTCTTTTAACAGGGGTAATGTTGAATATGTCTAAATTAGTATCTATGTACCAACATGAGTTTTTTGTTGTTGAATTCTCCTGTGATTTTTCAGTTTTCCCTAGCTCAGTCTGATCTGAACCACTCTGCTTCTTGTAAATATGTGATATTTCTTATGTTTTCCATAGAATGAACAAACCTCTAACAGTAATACTTGGGAAGCTGAATGCGTTATATCTTCCACACTGTAAAACAGGATTTGTTATACTTCTGTCTCCTACATAGTTTTCCTGGAATTGGCTCTGTGTAGTTTGAAAGTTTGAGTTGCTAATTTTGTCTATTATACTCTTCCAAGTGATTTTCTTCATTGCTTGCTCTGATTAAATTAATCTCTAAATTCATCTTTTTAATTTTATTTATGTGACTTTAAATGTCCAGATAGGTGTATTGTTTTTCTTTTACACATCCTCGCTAAACTGCCTAAAGAGTTCTAGTAGGTTGAGATGTGCTTCTCTCTTAAAATCTGCCATAATACAAGTTTATCATGTTGATCACGGTTTTTCATACGTATCTTTGATGGTGATTTTCTTTGCTACCTTCTAATTGTCATGAACACAGGTGGTTTAGCAGTGGACGCAGTCATCAGTCATGTTCACTTTAGGAAGACCACAATGAGAGGGCTGTATCCGTAACGCAGGAAGCACAAGCACGTGCTGTAGTAACTAGTAGTAAGTAAAAGCTAAGGTCCCCTTAATGTGTTCCCACAGAAAATGGTAACTGAGGTTATAGTAAGTTACTTTAAAGACCGGAAGAACATAAATTAATGTGGAACCTGCTCATTGATGCTGACAACAAACATTATTGTCTTAACTTCAGTAAAGCTTTGAGCAGCTCAGTATTGCACAGCGTATTTGTTTACTAATTTATTGTATTTTATTGCTCAACCAAACTTTATTTTTCATATAAAATCTTTTCCTTGTTGTGTCCGTGATAGATAATGGAAAATTTCTGATGAGATGGAGGGTGTTGTGCAGTAGAATAGGGTCAGATATATCTCTCTTCTCTTTCAGTTGGTGAATGATTATACAAATCCATATGCTATGATGAGTCCTCTTATGAATTTGATTTCCACTAAATATTTCTTCTTTTTTTCACTACACCACAGCAATAATTTTCTTGTTTAGAAACCTGTTTTTTGAAGCAGAACAGCTGGTAACAATTGGAAAAGTTGGTAGTTCTATTTCGTTATTGAAAGTAGAGGGATCAGTTTTAATTGGGCATTAGATATGAACAATGTTATCTGAGAATTAGATGTAGCATTTTCCATATTAAAATATTAAAACTGTATTGATTTGAGCTGACCTTGGCAAGTTGTTGCCCTGAAGTAGGCACTATTTTTAAAATTAATGAAGTCTAGATATGAAGCATCAGAAATCTGTAAGTAAGTGTAAAATTCCACAATATGGCATGGGAAATCGAGTGACTCCAGGGCTAGTAGTTGTATATAAAGTAGACATAAATAAACTTGGAAAAAAATAACGGCTGTGTGACTCAACAGAAGTAAAATTACTGTTTGCAAAATTAAGAATATTCACTGCTTTGTCTCATGTAGTTGTCTCCTGAGGAAGGGCACTAAGTCTGAAATAGCTCCAAGAAATTAATTTGCCTCCTGATACACAAACTTAAAAGGGATGTTTTACCAGTATTTGCTCTCCTTCTTAGGCAGTGCCGTTGGATCTGACAGTGACTGGTTTCTGTAGATTGCTTTTCTCTATCTCCAAACATTTTCCAGTAGGGAAATTAACTGGGATGATAGGTCTTATAAGTGAAATATTCGCTTGAGCCTCAAAGACTGGACTTTATTTCTTGGCTCTCCTGTTGCGTGCCCTTGTAACTTGAAGTCAATTGGAGGCATATTCAGAAGCCAATGAGGTTAGTAGTATGACTTCTATTTGTGTTAGACTGTTTTTTTTATGAGCACTTTCCTCTTTTCATTGTGCTCCATTTTCTGATCTCTTTGACAATTGTATTATATTATCTCTCACCTCTCATTTTGAATGCTAAATTCTAAATTCTCTTGTAGGGACTGTC
This sequence comes from Pachyramphus minor, assembly GCA_013397135.1. Lineage (NCBI taxonomy): Eukaryota > Metazoa > Chordata > Aves > Passeriformes > Tyrannidae > Pachyramphus > Pachyramphus minor. The sequence continues at coordinate 294,010 of VYXB01000122.1, read as the reverse complement.
CTTTGTTTTTGTAATTTAATGTTGATACTGCAATTAAAGATGGTGCTGTAGCTTGAGACATTACCTAGTATATTCAAAAACTGGAAGGTAAACCCTGGGACATCTTAACTTTTGGTTTGTATTAAATCTCTGAGTGCCAGGAAAATGGTTCTATTTCCTATTTTAGGATGTAAATTGGCTTGGAAAAGTGACTGTCTACTTTCCTTTCCTCCAGCCTGAGGTGAAGTGGCTTATCCACTCTTATCCCTCAAAAGCCATGTACACAAGAGTGTACTTGTGATGTCTGCCTGAACTGGAATAGTGATCTACATACTGTTAAAGGGTATTTAGAGTAAATTCTCTTTGGGGTTAATAACCCTTCAACTATTCACTCTGTAGTCTAATCTTTTTCAGAATTGCCTTGTAAAAAATGCAGAACCAAAATAGCTTGTTAAACTAGTACTTCAAGGAAATTATTGTGTACTATATTTGTGGATCAAGCATAATATTTGTAGTTTTTTCATCTCTAATTTTCTGTCCTCAATACTATTTTAAAAGTACAGTGATAGATTACTCTTGCATTTTAAGCAGAAAGGAAATGCTCAGAGTTTTTGTTTGCTTTGTCTGTACCAAATGAAATACTGTGCTGTGAATATTTTTTTTTGCAGCTTGGGATGTTGTGATAGCTTGTATCGGTTTAGTTTTATGGTATTCACTTTTTAGCTTTTCTTAAATCATGAAGCATTATTGTTGCTTTGTTTTCTTTGTTTTGACATGTTTTGCTTATGAAGCAAAACACTTGATAAAATACTAATTTCTGGAGCTCAAAATCATGCTTTGTTTATTGATAGTTATTCAGATTCTCCTCTATACATAGAATTGTTAATTTTGAATGGGCTTTTTACACACAATAAGTCTCCTGAGTACTTTCTAAAATTACATTAATTTATTTCACAGTATTTTTGTAGACAAAGTGATGCTGTTCCTTCTTTTAAAGCTTTGAAACGTAGGCAGAGAGAGATTAAAATCTGAAGTTCCTTTTAATACCAGCTGTCCTATTTCTAACATATTTTCTCTGATCGCCCGCCAGCCTGGGCTCTCTTTAATACCAGTCAAAACTCAGTTGTGTGACATTGTATTCAGTGTTTCTGCAAATCTAGAAATTAGGAGCTTTCAAGTTGCATACCCAAAAGTCAAGAAACAATCCATAACCATTTTATAGACATATATTTATCATACAAGATAAATGGGAGATAAAAGTAGCCCAATCATGCTTGTCAAAGCATGGTCTGGCTGTGGAGATCAGACCAGATTACTCTTGGCTTTTTCCTGTCTCATCTTGAAAACCTTTGAGGATGAAGAACATACAGTTTCTCAGGGCAACTTGGTTCAGTGCTTGACTGTTCTCGTGGTGAAAAACCTTTTCCTTCCCTTCCCTTTGAAGCAGTTCCAGTTTCAATTTATGCCCATTGCCTCCTGACTTCCTGCCATGCACTGCTGTAAAGAACGTGGCTCCAATTTCTTGATAAGAACCTTGTAGGTTCTGGATGGCCCCTTGCCCTTGTCTTCTGCCATCTGAGCAACCCTCATTCCCTCAGCACTGTCTCCTCACACGGTTTATCCTGCAGCTGCCTGACCAGCTTTGTGACCCTCCTGTTCCTCAGTGCCTTTCTGGCATTGCCCAACACTGGACAATCACTTCCTTCAATCTATTGTCTGTGTTTCTAGTCCTACAGGCCAAGATGCTGTTGGCCTCCTTTGCTGTGAGAGCACACTGCTGGCTCCATATAATCCTCCAAACATGCTTACCAAGATGTTTTTAGGTAGAAGTTAATAAATTTCATTAGATCGAGATGCATTTGGAGGAAGTGAATAAGCTTTTAGGAATGCAAGCCTTCTTCTGAAAAAAGAAGGAGGAGCAAAGTTCAAACAGACACAGATTCGAATAAATGGATACTTGAAATGAATGTAATTATGTAAATCAGTGAGGTAATCTGAAAGGAAAAAGGAAAAATGGGAGGGAGAACCTAACAAGGTGGTCAGGTCATTAGAGCTTTGGGATACAGAGGTAGACTGGTAATTATGTCTCTGAAAATGCTGAGGGAGTTGAAGGAAGTCAAATGTAAGGAAAACTGCAATATACTATAAAATCAACATTTTTACCAAATTCCTTTTTCTGTTATCCAGGAAAGTTATGAATTTTATGTCCTACTCTCTTCTTCCAAAGTAATTTAACATTATAAACATTTAAACATAAACATAACATTTTCCTGTTGGTAAATGGGTTTTATCAGTTGTCAGTGTGAGTTTACTCTCATATGCTGTAATTTCTTTGACATATATTTCATGTTTCAACCAGTTGTTATTGAAATTTCACAGAATCACAGAATTGGAAGGGACCCACAAGGAACATTGAGTCCAGCTCCTGGCCCTGCACAGGACCATCCCCAAGAATCACACCATGTGCCTGAGAGTATCATCCAAATGTCTCTTGAACTCTGTCAGGCTTGGTGCTGTGACCACTGCCCTGGGAGCCTGTTCCAGTGCCCAGCCACACTCTGGGAGAAGAATCTTTTTCTAATATCCAACCTAAACCTCCCCTGACACAACTTCAGGCTGTGTCAGGGTCCTGTCACTGGTCGCCACAGAGAAGAGATCAGTGTCTGCTCCTTCTCTTCCCTACGCAAAGAAGTTGTAGACTGCAATGAGGTCTCCCCTCAGTCTCCTCCAGCCTGAACAGACCAAGTGACCTCAGCCGCTCCTCACACAGCTTCCCCTCCAGGCCCTTCAACATCCTTTGGACACTCTAATAGCTTAATATCCTTCTTACACTGTGATGCCCCTAACTGCCACAATATTCAAGGTGAGGCTGCCCCAGTGCAGAGCAGAGNCATCCCAGGTGCAGAATCCAGCACTTCCCCTTCTTCAACTTCTTATGGTAGGTCTAATTTGTTGGGGTCTCCCTGCAGGGCCTCCCTGCCTTCAAGGGAGTCAGCAACTCCTCCCAGTTTTGTGTCATCTGCAAACTTGCTGAGTATCAGTTCCAGTTCTGTGTCCAAGTCATTTCTGAAGATGCTGAAGAGCACAGGGCCCAAGATGGAGCCCTGCAGAACCCCACTAGTGACAGGTCACCAGTGTGATGTCACTCCAGTCGCTATTATGTTCTGTGCTTGACCCATGAGCCAATTGCTCACCCACCAAATGATGTGTTTATGAAAAGCTTCACTGAAAGCCAAAAAGATTACATCAACTGGCTTCTCTTGATCAGCTGAATGGGTTACCTTATCATAGAAGGAAATCAGGTTTATAAGCAGGACTTTTCTCTCCTGAAGCTGTGCTACCTGTGACCAGTGACTGCACTGTCCTGCAGGTCTTATTCAATAACTCCCAGAATAATCTTCTCCATAACTTTACCTGGCACTGAAGTGAGACTGACAAGCCTGTAGTTTCTGGGGTCCTCCTTCTTGAAAACTGGGACAATATTCACCAGCTTCCAGTCACCTGGAACCTCTCCAGATTCCCAAGACTGCTCAAAAATCATCAAGAGAGGTTATGATGACATCAGCAGCTCTTTGAGAATTCTTGGATGAATCCCATCAGGCCCCATAGATTTGTAGGGATCCAGCTGGAGCAGCAGATCCCACACAATTTCAGAGTTTGACTGGGAGTTGATCATCCTTTCAGTCATGGGTTGCAAGAAGTTTGTTGTAGAATATGTGACTTTTGATGATTCTGTTGTAGGGAAAATTTATCTGTCTCATTGTGTCAGGTTTTGCAGTTAGTACTGGGAAAAACTGGAAGACATCATCTTCCTTCAATTTCAAGTTTTTTGTTTTTAAATGATTTCCCAAGTAGTTTTCAACAGGTGTCACACAGGACAAGGAAGAGTCTAAGTTCACAGAGATTTTCTTTTTGTGGTAAGAAAGAAGATGATTAATCGATCAGAGAAGGGATCTGTTCTCACAGAAGCATCCATTTTGGGTATAAATTCTCTTTAGGTTAGCTGAATTCAATCATCTGAGCCAATTTAGTGTGCTCTTGGAGCTACATGTCATAGACCTTTTGCTTTATTTTGAATAATTTATTTTGAAGAATGCCATGTTTTGAAGAGGTACGTGTGTTGGTTTCCAGAACTTCCATATATAGTGATTTGAAGGTTGCCAATTATAGGTTGATCATAGGGTCTGTAAAGTTTAAATTGGTGTAGAAATTTTCTGGAAGTTGTGGGTTCACTCAGGCTGCAGTGGAGTTAATTCCTGTGTTATTCAACAACATCATCTGGTGGCTCTGAAGAAAAGGATGTTCTTTCTCTGTCTTCTCTTTCACTTCTGTGTTGCAATCTGATGATCTTTTGTCTGTGTTTCACCTTTTTGCTACTGATCATCTTGTGCATGTGCAATACTTTTCTAATAGAACTTCTCATAGCCTCTCTCATTAGTTCTTCATTCCATTTTGCCTACTATAGTTCACATGATATGAGTTTTCCTAATCTCAAATTATTTTAATCTTAGTTTCACCAATCTGTGCTTACAATAAAGGTCATGTATAAACCCGTATTATTCACTAACACAAGCCACCTCTTGAGTTCTACTTAGCTGTTCGAAGGTATAATGCACTGAGAAGTTTTCAGCATCTGACATGTTATTGCTCTAAAGACATTGCAAACAGATTGTGGTTCTTGGCTTTCAAATGAGCTGTGTGTAAATGAGTTGTGGTGCAAATATAGATGGTGAAAATTCATGTATTTAAAATACAGTAGGAGTACCTATGCTACTTAAAATTACCAAGAATCTCTTCCTTAACATGATGGACCAGCGAAGTTCCGGTGGATGCAGTTGTTCTATTGCTGGTGATTCAGTAAATAGTATTTTTGTTTCTGAATGCAGTAACTGTGACTGATTTAATAACTGCAGACGTGTTTTTCCAGAGCCTATACGGCATTCTTTTCCTGATTGTTGGGCAAATGTGAGATGGAAAGCAATAGTGATTGCTTGAAAATTTAGTTACATCTGAAGATGCCTACCTGTGAAAGTCCTGTTATTCCACTGTGGAGTGAATTTCATTGTGATAGAATTCTCTGGGGTTAAATTTGGTAGGGAATGAAATTATGAAATTGGAGGAGGCAGAAGTTGTATTGACAGGACTGGTCATAAGCCTGGAATCAAATGAAATACTCACTCCCCTCAGGCAAAACCCACGTGCTCAGTGCTGAAAGACCATGTCTCTTGATGATACTCTTACAAAATAAATGTTATTTACACTGGATCAAGCTATGCTGGTTCCAGGCTTGTGCTTAGAATCTTTCCTTTATTCTAGAAGATGATTACCTTTCTCCTCACCTGCTTCTATTTTCTCTGAATCAGTTGCCTCACACAAGTGAGTTGGAAGTGTTTTCAGGAACTCAAAATGGACTAACAGGACTTAAACAGACTCAGTAAACCTCTAACATGAGGCAGTCAATTCTCTTTGAGAAAGCACAAGAGAAGGAAATAACTAGAATTCATGTCTGTGTCATCATTCATTAACATTTTCGTATGACATGATCTGTATGCTTTTCTGTTATACACTTAAAGACCATTGCTACACTAAAATGTTTTTTTTTGCCTTGTGGTCAATGAAATGCTTTAGTCCTGTTGCCTGCAGATGGGGTACATTCTTGCCAAGGCTCAAGTAGTTGTCTTCCTGTTCATCCTCCTTTGCTGTTAGGCCTGTGTGGTCTCCATTTAGAGTGCTGTGGTGTGACTGTTCACCAGCCATCTGGGTGCTGACTGTGCTTGGCTGTATAGGGAAGATTAATTTATATTAATATAAGGTTGTACTTGATTTTTTAGGATAAATATCAATATTTTTTGTGGCACTTCAGAGAAGATGGTTGGAACTGTAGAAGCAAAGGGTGAATCTTGCTAATTTTCCAAAGATCACCCATAGCTGCAACTAGCAGGATTTCCTGAAGAAGGACTGCTCTATTCCTCCACCCTCCACCATGTATCAGAGAGAAGAGTTTTCCTGTGCCTTGGAGCTGTGCAGTGTTTCTACCTTGCAAAGAATGTGTAGCTATTGGTGAAATCATGTGGTGGACGGGCTCTGGATCTAGCTCTCTGCATAGCAGCTAACATGTAGAAAATTGCATTCCACATCAAGGATTATGTGGAGTAGTCAAATCCCATTGTGACAGCTTTCCAGTGCAATTCCGTGCCAAGAAGACACAAGTCCTAAACAAAGAATTTTAATATTTTCATCCATTACTTTGATAAAAAAGCCCAAATTGCTTCAATTTTTTTTTTACAAGACAAATGACATGGTTTAGGACTAGCAGCATTGGATTAATAAAATCAAGGATTCTAAACTTTATAATTTCATTTCATTTTTAACACAAGTAGCATTTTTTCAAGCATTTTATACAGATCTTAAGTATGTTTTAGCTTACTACAAAATGAGGAGAAATGTGTTACATTAAAGTGCATGTCATTTGCTTGTGCATTGGGAGGTACCAGTCATTTTATAGCAATTTTGAGTTATTTTTCTGTCAGTTTGTATTCCTATTCAATGAGACATACAGAAACCCTTACTTAGAACAACTCCCTTAGGGCTCACTACTGTCAGTAGCGTGAGCAAGAGGTGTTGTGCACAACAAGAATAGGTCATAAAAATGTAAACATTCAATCACTTAGATGTGTTGTTCTCTATTTCTTTGAAATCTTGGATGTGTAATTAGGTGACGGTTTTTGACACAGGTATGGACATACTTTTCTTCTTGTAGATTTTGGAATTTTTTGTATTGTTTTGTATTTTTCTTTTACTGTATCCCAGTTCACCACTGTGTGATCTGGCTGTGACAAGAGGTTTCTTAGGCAAACAGATGTTTATTTGCACTGCATATTATCAAATCTAGTGATTGCATATAGGTATATATAGCTGAAAGTGAAATATTAACATTTTGTTACTGCTGATATATGAATATCATTGCTTTGGCTAGGAAAGGTGCTAATTAGTTAGCCAGCAAACATTTCTGTGTATCATTTTGATCTTGGCCACAGTGCATTGTATAAGCTGCTCAGATGTGCAATTTTGTTTTGTTTTATCCTTGTGTCTAACTACACGACAAATACAATCCCTGCAGACTATCACTTCCACTGCCATTCCCGCTCTTGGGTCCTAGTTAAAAAGCTTAGAGGCAGTAAATTAGACAGAATACTATGTTGATTAAAAAAGGATGTGACCTGAGACTTCTATGTTTTGCCACTATTCTTTCTTTTCTTCATATCTAATAGAGCATGGTATTTTCATACTCTAAACCCATTCTCTTGACTAGACTGTTTGGACCAGTTAAAGATGTTTACAGCAACACAGTAACACTGAAGTATTTGTGGCAACACTATTCTAATACCCTAAAATGTAACTGTGTGAACGTATAATAAATAGCTCTCTGAGTCTACTTATTTTTTTCCTCATATCGAGCCCTTTGGTCATTCTTGTTACCTTTGCATGTTTTTCTGAATTTACTGTATACTTTTTTGGAAGGGTTGCTCAGAATTCTGGGCACCTATCAATATGTGAGCTCTTTATAAGTTTATACAGTGACAAAATGATACTAATTTCTTTTCTGGTTTGTGTTTTGTTTGTTTGTTTTGATTTTTTGTTTGGTTTTTGGTTTTGCTTTGTGATGGCTTTTTGGTTTTGTTTTGGTTGGTTGTTTTTTTGTTGTTGTTTTGTTTCTGGGGTTTTTTCTCTCTTTTTTGTTGGGGTGCCAATTTTGTTTTGGTGCCAATTGCTTGTTTGTGAATTTAGGGCTGTCCTTGCTTTGTGGGTTGCTTTACATTGGTGTGCATTGTATTTTTAATTTTAATGTCCCATTAGTATCTCAGTTTCATCAGTCCCCTCTAGTAATCTGACTATTTTTCACTTGGATGTTGTATTTATTACCATGTATAACCTAGCTGCACCTGCATTTTCAACAACTTTTCCAGTGTCCTGGGACAGACTCTTGAAGTATTATGTTTATTTCCCTTCACTCTGCAAACTGACAATATATTTCATTTTGTGTTTTGTGTCTTGTATCTCAATAACACTTTTTGTCTTTTAATCTACATGAGAACTGCAGCTTTTATTTCAGAGCTATCAAGTGTCTTTCAGAAATGCAGGTGGACTGTATCAACTGGAACTCTCTTATTTCCTGGGTTATTGTCTCCAATAGAGGCTTGTGAGACAGGACTTCGCAGGAGAATGCTGGTTCTTCCCTAATGTCATCGTTAGGCACATGTAAAGGCAATGTATAAAGACACATAAAAACCAATATAAGTGAAAGGTTACACACCACAGTTCTGCTGTTTGGTTCTTGAATTCCTTTAGCACTCCTGAGTGAATACCTTTTGATCCTTGGGGACTTGTTACTCTTGGTGTTGCCCACGTATTCTGCAGCTGCTTCATATAGTTTTTCTCTATGTTTTTGTTTCCCTTTACTAATGTCTCTCTATACTGGTTGTCTGTTGCTGTTGCAATCTCTTGGCAAACTTCTGATATATTAAGAACTTTTTGCTTTCCTTTTCTAATTTGTCCAATTAGTTTATTACCTCCTTAGTCCTGTATAGCTCTGATGTTAGTGAGTCCATTTGTCTTGTTTCTCTACCATCATGTTTCCAATACGCCTTTTATGTCAAACAGTTCTAGAAGTCATACTCTGCAAGTTTTTAGTAAAACGTCTTAGAACTGCTTTTCTTCCCAAAAAGAGAATGCAGTTTCCCTTTTGTGGAAGAGTAATTCAGTTGCCTAAACGGACTGATCCTCCCTTGTTCTACAGCAATGCAAAAAATCCCTTCTGCTTGTTTTGTTTAAGGCATCAACACACGGCACTGTTTATTCTCAAAACAAATTTTTCTTTTTGTAAGCATACAAAGCTACCAAGTATCAGGTATACCTTTTATAATAAACAGTCATTTAAGAGATATTCAGTAATGCAAGCAAATACAGCTGGATGTTATCTGTTTTGTTATATGTACAATACTATTATCTTACCATGATGCTTTTTGGGGGATCCTAATATTTTAAGAGTGAGGTATTATAGCTCCAGTGTTCTAAACTGGGTAGAGCAATAGAGCGTTATAGAAATGTTTATCCATTAGTTTTCATACACTGTATGAATTTAAGGAGGTTATGCTTTTGAATTTTTGTTATTATGGAGATGTAGATAATAGTTAGATTTGAATAAAATTCTGTGCTTGAATTAGCTACATCTAGAGTGAGGGTTTCACCTATTTCTCTGTGTCAGTGCATGTGTATGTGTAAGAAAGAAGGGAAGAATCCCATGTTCTTTGCAGGTAAGAGGTTTGTGCTTTTCTAACAAAATAATTTAAAAAAATATACAGTTTTAGAGTCCATTATGAGAAGAATATTGTCTTTTTCCTTTCTCTTGATTTCTTGTGGGTTTTTTTCATAGTTTGTCTTCCTCCATCTCCCCTGTTATTTATGGCCAACAATAAAGTAAAAACATGTTTCTGTGGTTTTGTGAAGTTACATTACAATCCTTTGTAATAGATGAAAATGAAGAAGGTACTAAGTGTATTATTACAACAAAAAGAGGTACTGTACAGGCTTTTATGTAATTTATACTATTTTTGTTCCACAAAATTTCCAGTATATTGAATTTTGTTTGACTAAGTAGAAAATGTATGTTTTTTGCTTAATTGTAGAAAAGATTCAAAAAACCTGCAGTGTTGAGGCTTGGTGTTAGGAGGGCATTCCATCTGTTTATGCTCTGTTCGATGACATGCATAGCAGTTAAATATGGTCTTTGCATACCTGTACTAGAGTAGGGAGCCACCTCTGATTTGAGTTTATTTAGTGCAGCCTTTAGAATCGTGTGAATGAACCACAAACGTTGAGGGTGTTTATGTACAGGCAACATGTTGACCAGTTGGTCCTCTCTAAATTGTCAAATTATCCAGGAAAGTCATGATTGATCCTCAGTTTTGAGTGAATGGAAGTGCACAGAGAAAGGGAAAGTTCAGGTGAGCTAATGGTGAGTTAAGTATGTAATATACAGGTAGGCATGTGCTTCAACATACAACCCATTGTCTTTGGTTAAGAAACTCTGATTATGCTTGGCTAGAGAAACTGTCACAAATAGTTATGTGAAATAATTAGTTTTATTACGTGTCTACATGATGGCTATGAGGTACAGCAGTTAAAGGCAAGTCGGGCAGCTGACTTTAGGAGAAAATGTTCGAAATCCTGTGATGGACATTCCTCAGGTCTTTGCAATTGTCAGGAGTTGAATATACAGTTCACATAGACAGAATTGGCTTGGCTTAAAAAATAACTAGCATGCAGAACATTTGAGTTAGATGGAATGCATTTTTCTAACTAAGCAGAGATCTTGATTTATGCTAGAGAGGTATCCAAGAGCTGTGTGGGCTGCCTGTGTGGCAATGCAGCATGAAGCCACTTTTGGGAGAGACCCTAAGGTATTTCATAGAATGTGATCCATTGCTATATTGAACTTCCATGTCATGAGGATCTTGGACTGACTAAGCCCTAACTCAGATCCTTGTTGGGTGCCAATACTAACTTTCCATTGATGAAATTTATAATGATCATTTATAATGATAATTTCTTACCTTCACTGGCTATGAGGTATGTGAGGGCATTTCCTCTTTTCTAAAGGTAAGGTAGCTTGTTTGATAAGGGCCTGTACTGGATGGCTTCTGGAAGCCCAACTGGACTGTGCTTGGTCTCAAGAGAAGGGAGCTTCCAAAGAGTTTGTTTAATAGGGTATCCTACAAAGTACAAACAGGCACAACTCACTTTACTCCAGTCTTTTAGCTCTGTGAAAAAGAGCTGAAATTAGTTTAGAGTAGACACTTCTGGCTTATGTCTACAGAAAGGTGAAAACTAATGAGAAAGATATGATGGTTATTCCGTGCGTTGTTGGACCATTTCTGGAGAATGCAGTGGTACTGCTTTCTTATCTCTTATCTGAGGACCATGATTCTACATGTTGTTGAATCAGTTGGAAAAGCAGAATGAAGTCTTCATTTCAGCACACCTTTTCTGAAGAATGCTATTCTGTTAGAATAGCGTAGTCAAATAAAAAGGTAAGGTGTATCTCATGACTTGTCTAGGAGTTAATGGAATTAATGAGATTAATTTGATAAAGGAAAGATTATGTTTGTTTTAAAATATGAACATAAAGTTATACTAATTTGTTTTTAAATGGAAGTGATTTATATTTTAATAGTCCAGTTGGACTTTTAAAAGTCCAGTTGGACTCTACATGCTGCCATNATGGAAGTGATTTATATTTTAATAATTTGTCTACATGCTACCAGTTGATTTTAAATTTTTGTTTCTTTTTTTTGTGTGTTTTTCTCTCAAACTTGGTCAAGGTATGCATTTATTTGCATTGCTCTTCTAAAATGTTGTTGTGTATAAGTCTTCCTTATAGTCACTATATGATGTACTTTGAAGATTTCTCTATTTCTTTGAAAATTCCAATCCTGCTATTTTCAGAAATTCTTGAGAAACACATTATAGTTATTAAAGGTTATTTCCAGAATGACTGTTCTGATATCAGAAATCTGGTTCTCCACAAGTGCTTTAATTATAAACATTATTAACACTGATGATCTTGTGTTTGAAACAATCTTAAAAAAATACTGTGAAGTTCCTTGTCATACCCTGATAGACCTCAGTAGGGTGTGGATTTGTTTGGGTTTTCTTTCTTTTAACAGTAGCATATAACATAATGAAATGTGAGGACACATATCCTCAGCTGTCCGATCGGGTTGTTTCATTTCTGATCTGTAATACTTGGCTACCTCTAATATGCTCCGATGGAATGTGAGAATACAGAGACCATGCAAAAGGGAATGCATTCTTAGAACACATGGGAGTTCACATAACAGCACCAGAAGTTTTTTGGTGTAGAACACTGAGTGGGAATATAAGGAGTGATATGTAATACCTGGGGAAATGCACTGTCATTTGAGGCATTTTTGCCTCATTTAAGATTAATGTTTTAGTATTGGTTTGAATATTTTTGTATATAACTATGCTGGTTTTTCCTACATGTCATAATTTTATTGACAAATATAACATGAATGATATGGAAAACTTATACAAGTATTAAATAGTTAGGATAGTTAAGTAATCTAGGGATTAAATTAACTGGCTAAGAGCTTGTAGGCATTCATGCCACATTATTAATCTGAATCAGATAAGCCCGTGGATCTAACTATTAAGCAATGAAATACTTACCCTTCTCCAGGTTTAGTAGTTGAATTGGGTTATTGACCCATAGCACTAGTTGAAATAAAATGTTTAAATGCAGAAAAAACCCAAAAAGCTGACTTGAAATCTTTTTCCTGAAAGTTAGCTTTTCCTTCTTGTGCAATAATTTGTACAGTTCAATTAACTGTCCTATAGGGTAGATCTGATAATGCTTACCTGCCCTGATGACAGTTGTGCAGTTCTTTGGTAATTTTCTTCTTCATGAGTAATTAGTAAATATTTTAAACTATTTATTAAAACAGTATGAAATGATACAGTAAAAAAATTTTTACTGTATTGTTCATATGGTTGTGAAAATATCTTGCCATGCTGAAGATGAACTTTCCTTAGTGAAAATCAGAAACGTGTGTGCCAGTTGGACTCCTGGTTCCACACTCTCACACAGTGCTTTAGTGTACAAGAATGGTGTTTTTTTCACCATTTTCCTAGAGCAGGCAGTGGGGCCTGTTAGAGGTTACCACAGGTATACATATTTCTGAGAGTGTGGGCTGCTGGGGTGTTCTATCTTTTTCCTTGAAGAGGTCCTTTTTTTCTGCCTAGAAGAAAAATTTTTGTAAAACCTGAGAACATTGAGCTTTACCTGGAATTGCTGGGCATGTTCCTTCTCCCCACTCTGGCTGGACCTAGTTAGTGTGCAGGCATGAGAACTCCTAGTTTTCTGAGGACCTCCCAATGCACCAGAGGCAGTAGAGCAATTTTACACAGGTAGCTTGGGACAAATCCCTTCAAGGGAAGCCACATTGTGATTTCTTTTGCCTGGCCAACAACTTTGTATTTTCCAATTATAAGAACAAGTCACTGACTTTTTTTTTCAGCCTTGGTTGCAATTCTGTCATTTGAAGAATAAAGTGTGGGCTGATTCTTCTTGAGCTGATTTAATTGCTTTAGAGCCAAATTATTCAAGCTTTGTGATACAAATATGATACACAAAAATTTGTTTCTCTATCATTATTCTAAATATTTGAGTATTTGGTGTTTAAATCTTGGTTTTTCATGTTTTTGCAAGTGAGACAGAGAAAAATATTATTAAAATCTGTGTACTTGTGTTTAAGTAATTAAAAAGTTTATACCAACTGTTTTATAAAATAACTCTTGCCTTTGGGTGACTCCCAGTGTGTGACGCAAACTTTTATTAGGTCACTCACACAGTGAGTGAGAAACTGTCCTGTCTTTAGACTGTCTTTGGCTGACAACCAATTGCAAGTATCACAAAACTGCTAAAGGTGGGAGCGAAATGACATTATTTTACCTCTCACTGCAAACATGGCTAAAATTGCACCAAAGGAAAGCTATATTCTTTTTCTCCAAAAACTCTTGGTCTGAAATTGTACTTTAATTTAGTGAGACTATTAAGTTAAAGTCTCTTAAAATAGACTACTAAAGTAGATTTTTAAATACCCTATGTACTGGACATTATATTGATAAATTATTCTGTAAAGTAATACTTGATATTGCTTATAGGATTTGTCTTTCTATTTGATTAAAATACCTGGATTTTGTCTATGTGTTTTTATCTTCCAACTTAACTTCAGTTATACGACTATGTTCTGTTTCAGGGTTTGGGATATATCCAACAATTATTTAGAGTTTAGGCAAAATACAGAAGCAGGGTGAGAATTTTTTTAACTCAATATGTTTGGGGCCTTCACCTTAAAATAGGGATTGCATTAGATTGTTATATCTTAAATTGTGACCAAATTTCAATTAAATTATTAAACACATGAGTAATTATTGTTAGTAATAAATTCTATTTGCCTACCAGTTAATGCATTTCTCAATTTGTTGATCGTGATCATGTATTGATTTTTTTGGGGCACTGCTGCTGTTTTATTAGGTACCAGGTAGCAGATGCATCCAATTTCTAAACAGACACTAACATATAGGCATACCCACAAAGATGCAACAGGTAATGAATTTTCACACTTGGGAAATTTCTTTGTCTGTACTAAGTTAGGATCAAAGTTTGTGTCACTAAAAAAACCCCAAAACTCCTTGCCTGTTTTCTTTAGTTTTAGGAAAAATTCAGTGTCTTGTATTCTGTATTTGTAAATAATGGGATTTTGACATATATGACTTAAAAGGAAATCCAGTAGGTCACACAATGTGTAGTGAAAAAGTGTATATTTTCACATAAGAACAGTTAAGTAGTTGAGTCCCTCTCCTATAAGGCCCCATTTTGTTCTTTCCTGATTTCTAGATCCTTTGTTTTTATTGTTGTATATGTTGTTATCATGTATATGTAAAACAAGAAGTCTCAGTTTTCCCAGCTGTTCTGTGTAGCAGTTCTTTGTTTAGATTCCAGATGTTCAAATAAATTTGCATGTTGAGGAGACCTTTGCAAATCTGCTTTTGCTGGTAATGTTAGAGTAATTCTGGTTCTTTTTGTAGAGAGAGGTGGGGATGGGGGATTAACCATTGTGTTAAGGCTGCTTATATGGCTTTAGAAATATGAAATATTCTGTATTTCATGAGAAAGTGTTCTTAGTCATGAAGGTTTGTAACAGAATTCCCTCTGGTCTCTGATCACATATGCATAAGCATTTCTTGTTAATTTGTCTGGCAAGGTATGATATATATCTCTTCATAGTAGCATTTCGATCAAACAATTTGATATATATTTCTTTGTAGTATTTCTATCCAACAGTTTTTCCTAAATGTCTAACTGTTTTTAGCAACTGAAAGGCTTCATGGAGACCTCTGTTGTTGTCTATATGTATATGGAGAAAATTGCAATATGGAAGTAATTTGAGAAATTTCAAGTTTCAGAAGTAGTGATCTAGAAATTGAATGGGTTGGAAATACAATATTCCAGTGCACTGCAGCATATATAATGTATGTGCAGCATATGCTGAGGTCTTTTTCAAAACATTTACATTAAACCTGTCAGGTATTTATGAATAGCAAAAATTAATTTCCCCCAGTTCTGTCATCAGTTAGAGAAATGGATTTCAGCACAGAAGACTGTCAGTGTTTCCTGCATACCAGAACAGCTCACTTCAATGTCATAGAATTACACCAGGTGGCCTGCTAAGAGTCAGCTTAATGTGATTCCAAATGATAGGGTAGAGAATGTGAGGGAAATTAAAATAGTATCATACTTATGATTTAAAAGGAAGTTAATTACAAGGGCTTGTTAATAAACAAAGAAAAATTCAGAATGTATTATCTGTTGCAGAGCATATCAGTAGTGAATGTGATACCATAAAAAATAAAATTTAACACTGCATAACTTTACATTGACTATGAAATATTTAATTAATTTGTTGACATGTTTTGCTTATTAATGGATTTTTGCCTTTGGAAAGAATTATTGAAATGGTAGGTTTAGCCTTTATATTTTAGAATGCTGTCTGACAATGCAAACGCAGTTATTTCTTGTTTGCTTCTTTCATGCGAATACAAAACCAACTGAATGTGGCCTGTGTTTTGAAATAAAAATATTTATTCAGTTGGTATAAAGTAGTTGAACACCAGAGAATATAGAGTACATATTCATTATTGCCCAGTTTTCCATTATCTGAAAATTGATTATGTAAAATTGCTATGTTAAATGTTACTTAACAAGTTAAACATGAATGATTCGTTACTGCCTAGTTGTTACACAGTGTTCCCAGTATGCTTGCATGTACTGCTCCATGACTACCAGAGATGAGAATTCAGAGAATACGAAAGTTGGTGGGGTTTTTATTTTCTTGAGAGGTAGTTCTTATAACAGGGAAAAGAAATGGTATATTTTGCCTTTACAGACTAAAGAGTAAATATATATGACCTTATTTTTCAGCTTCTAAATTAAAGAAAATAAACCAAACTGTAGGCAAGCTTAATCATGTTTTCCTTATTATCTAGATACAGTGAACAATAGACACATCTGACTTTATACAGCAGTTAAAGGACTTTCTTTGTATTACCGAATTTCTTATTATTAATATTACAGTCAATTGACCAAAATTCCTTCTTTTTTGTACTTTGGCCATACTTAATTCTTAAAAAATGTTAATGTAGCTGTTCTGTATTAATTAAACTTGGCAGCTTTATCTTCCTGTTAAAACTGAGCCTGTGTGATTTAACTTATATATTCTTTGAGCCACTTAAAGGGAAAAAAATGGTTTGGATACTTTTCTTCTGTGGGATACTGCAGACCAGAATGTATGTTTTCCCTCATATTCACAGAAAATGGAAAATGCACAAGTCTTTTATGACTGCTGTTCATTCAAAAAATCTGAAATTCAAAAAATATGAAAATAAAACATAAAAAACATTTGTGACTAAATTGTTTCATGGGAAACACACATTTGAATTAATATTATGAGTATATGAAATAGGTCTGAAGAGGTGGTGTTTTAGTAGATATCCATTTTTACAAGCCTTTGAAGTTAAGTATGTTACCAGTTACAGCTTTTAATAGACATGTGTACTTTATTAAGTGAATTGGTATTTAAGTGGCTGCAATCTATGTACAGTTTTCTGTTTTTGCTAATGTCTTCGAAGTAGTGCTTGCCAAAAGTTTGCTTACTCAACTGAAAACAAGGTTTCCTGAATGTCCTGAAGCAACTTGGAAATTTACTTTTAGATAAGACTTTGGAACTTGAAGAGAGAAACATAGATATTGCAATGGGGTTAAGTGGCTAATGTGCTGAAATATAGACCAGTGACTTTTACCTCATTTGTATTTATGCTTGGTCTACTTCAGTGCATAACAGAGGCAGGTTCTTTGCCCCTGAGAGTTACTGCAGAGCTGCTTGTGCTCAGTGGGACTGTGTCAGTACAGCCCTGACTGGCTGACTCAGGAAATGATTGCTTTACAGCCATAAGGACTTGGTTGCTAAGTAATATCCCAAATATCTCCTTGTCTTCAGTAGGTTTTCTGTCCTTTCCTACGTGTCTAATACTGCAACAGTCTGAGACTCTGGTTCCTTGAGAACTGATCTGATCAAGGGTTTGCCACTCCCTCGATTTCCCCACCCTGCTCCTCACCAGAAGTCAATCCTCTATGTCCTCTCTGGGCTGGCAGGATCATTCCATGAGCTAAATTAACTTAAATGGCAGGAAAAAATGATTTTTTTTTGGGGGGGGGCGGTATGGATTTGCTCTCTTACAGTGAATTGAGTTGGTTTACAGTGGGATGAACATGATGAGCTCCAGAGCATAAGGTGATGGCAGCTGTGAGCAGGGAAGGAGATATGCTGAAAGATGGGTTTGGAGGGCAAAGGACCTTCTTTCATAAGTAGCAGTGATCTACTACTGCTTCTGTCTGTATTACAGAACTGCTCACAGAGAGAGCTATTTCACATTGCAACTAAAACATTGTTCTGCCCCTCATACTATGAGGATGTGCCCTCTCTCCCTTCCTCCCATCATCCCTCCCTGGTGTAAACCCAAAGTGAGTAAGAACATGTCTCTGTACGGGCAGAAATGTCTGTTGGAAAGGAGAGAGAACCCACACTGCTGTTTGTGTGGTGATATCACCTTAGATTAGTTGAAGCCAATGATGAAATAAAACACTGGGCATTTTGTGTAATAGTTACAGTCATTAGACTAAAATGAATTCCTCGAGAACTTTCTGGATAGGAGTACGTTCTGATTAGGGGATATGTATCTCTTAGAGAAAACATTTTCTTTGGAGTCGACTTAAAAGATTGAAATTATTTTTCTGTGAGAAATCTATTCTAGATATTTCCTAATTTTTTCTTGATACAGTAGTCAGAATTGCAGGACACAACAGGTAAAAGCTTGGCTCTGTTAGCATCAAAATGTATGTATCGTAGAAGCTACTACTGTGCTTAACAGTTAATTTATTTAAGATTTATTTCTGACATTAAATTTTGTAGACTTAATGAAGTAATTAATTTTAAAATGGGTTTACATTGGCATCTTATTTGGATTTTAAGCAATTCCAAATAGAGTATTTTGTTTGTCTTGTATGGTTTGTCTATTTCTGTGCCTTCTTTTGGAATTATTTATCTATTAATGAGTGTATCTTACATTCCCAAGCAGTTCCTTTATAATTTTAAATCATCAGTTTTTATCTTTTTTTCTTTAAATTGTAGTTCATTGAAACCATTCATTTTCAAGCCTATTATTTGTAATTATCATCTTTTCTTGAGTTCTTGTGTCCTATGTAAGCATCAAATGGTATATTTAGATTTGTGATTTGATTTCTGATTTTGAAAGAGAATATACAATGCAGAGAATGCAGTATACAGGGATAGAATCTTCCCTAGGTAGCTAGGAAGACTTTTTAGAGACATCCTAATTGCCATTTGAATATCCAAACTAAAAGTTAAATGGAGGATTTTCTGCATAGAGATTCTCTTAATAGTGTCCTGTGTGTTGAAAAATCATCTATTTTAATCTTGCAATAACAACAAAAATTTTAACATATTGGAAAAGGTCATGTATAGCTGAATTGAAGTAGTTTTAAATTATTGAAAACACATTTGAATATTTGTTCATTAATTTAAAAAATACTCTTTCTGATCAAGGTGGTCAAAGTAACATTAAGAAATGATAATATTTGATATTACTTGATTAGAATTTGGTATAGTACTTCATCCAAGTAACTGTTCAATTATTTTAGAATAATGTTTATTTCTTTGAATACTATATAGAATTATGAAATGGTTTGTATTTGGTTGTAAGGGACCTTAAAGCTCATCTGGTTCCAACCCTCCTGCTGTGGGCAGGGACACCATTCAGTGTCTGGGATTCCCTGGGTACAGCTGTTTCCTTAGTAAGGTTCCTGGCTGCATGGAATATATAATTGTTTGTCCTGATAAAAGCAATTCTATCACATTTTAAACTGATCTAGTCATTAGTAGTGTTTCACTTAAGAGAAAGTGCTGTGAGAAGAGAAAGAAGGAAAAAATGTCGGTAACCAATTTAAAGAAGAAGCAAGAAGCTTCACGGCTTTCCTCTCCTCAACGCCCATGTAACATTCCACAGTCACTTTCCATGCCTTGATGCCAGTTTTTTTCCTAGCTGAGGGAAAATTTTAAAATGTCAGCCTGTGTGAACTCACAGTCTTATGAAAATGAAATCCTGAAATATATTTTCATTAAATAAAATGATGCTGGTGGTGACAAAGTGTGAAATAATGGAATTTAAATAATTTTAGCATTATTTGGCATTCAAGATGTGTTTCTAACAATCAGAGACACAGAACATTAGCTTATCTTATTCAGATCATCGAAATACCGTAGACCTCTTAGTTTTATTGGGTTTTATCTGTGGAGTAGGTGTTCATTAGCTTGGTCTGAACAGCACCAACATTAATTTAAACAGATCCTGAAGACCAGCAGTATGGCCTCCTGTGTGAGCAAGCTAGATATATGGCTTTGGCCAAATGCACATTCGAAGTCTGACTTTTAGGCCTAAAAAGGTCTTCTCTGGGCCTGCTCTTCAGTTGTCCTTGTCATGGACATCCCATCCTTTAAAACTTTTTTTCAGTGGTCAACATTTTTGTGTGATGCTTCTCTTCTGAGATACACATCGTCCTAGGCTCAGCCTCATTCTGCCATGACCGTTTCCATCATCACAAGTACTTGATCTGTTTCACGTTTTATGGAATCGATAAATCTCATCCCTAAAGAGTCCAGCAGCCCTTTGATTCCTGACCTGACATTTGCTAATGCTATTCCTGATGACCTGCCAGTACAGATCTTCAGAACTGCAGTCTGTGTTTGACAACACTCATAATATGAATCAATATTTAGCATTCAGTAAGTGAGCTGGGGAGTCATTTTATTGCTGCAAAAGGCTACATTGCCCCTGGGCAGCTGTCAGAAATGGGTAGTTATTAATAGCCCTCTCTTTTAGCTTAGCATAGTCAGTAGGGGTCAGCCATGAAATGATTTAATCAGTTTATGATATCTGTGACAAAGAGCACTTAAAATGTAATCATAAAATTTAAGAAGATGTGTCCCTGGGCTGTTGTACTGTTTTCCTCACTTAATTTTCTCTGGAGTTTATGTGGTACACTAGAAGGCTGAACAAGTTAAATATCCATGTGTAAGGTCCTTTTTGCTCTTCTATCTTACTCCCCATGTGTCTGAGTGTAGTGTTTTTATGGGAGGTATGGCAGTATTAAAGAACAAAATGGTATTCCAAAATTTCATTGTCTCAAGACCCCTTTCACTTGACCATGGGGACTGTATTGCTATGAGAACATCGTGTGTGGATGAGGCATTTCCACATGTTTGAAAAGGAGGAGGAACTGTCCCAGACTTTCTCTTTTAATCTTTTAGAAACATTGGAAATGTGCATGTGGCAAATAGAATTTGTCTTTGAGCAATTTAGTTTTTTGTGACTACTTTACCAGAGGAGTTTGCCACAGGTCATGTGGCATCATTGTAACGCTTGTATTTCCATGTTAGTAGGTTATCTGGTCTGGAAAACTGTCTTCACTGTGTGAAGTGCAAACAAGCTTGCTTCACTATGGAGGAATTTCCCTTTTGTCTTTCACTTTTATCTAGAAGTGTTGTGAATTGGTAGATAATTTCACTGTGGTTATCTCTGAGTTTCCCCATGTCCATCTTGCAATATCCTGAGGCATTTCAAAGTGTGAGATTTTGCATCACCATCCAGTCCATTTCTGAAGACTGGTTCTTCAGAAGTGGTACTTTCCAGTCAATCTTTGCAGCGCTTTAACAGCAAAGCTAATTTTTTTTCTTCTATAATAGTTATTTTTGTTATATGTAATATTGAGGCTCAGTCTTTGACTTTCAGAATGGTTGTATGAAGTTTATTTATAATACAGCTCCAAGATGCGCACTGATTCTGTCAGGAACGTAGAATAAAGAAGGCTGTTTTATGAGCAGCTTTTTCCCATCATATGTTAAAACACATTTACAAGCTTCTTTCTTATATATTCAGATAAATTTTCTACATTGCCCTTGTGGAGAATATCTACTTCTCTATGGTAGAATATTACCTTTGCATAATGTGTTTCCAAGTGTTATGTTCAGCATTGCATGCAGATTTGCTACTGGCAGTACTAAGCATCAGGGTCAGGGGCCTGGTGGAAGGATAGGAAATTGCAGTTTGGTTAAAAAACAGTTTCAAAATCAATACATTTCAGGAAAATTTGAGTGTCAGTGAATCTGACCAGCTATCTGACCAAGGCATCTTATGATGGAGAAAAGCCGTGTCAGGCAATTTGAATTAACTCACTCATCACTGTGGCGTTAATCATAACAATGAAATTTTTTTTACATGTTTATTAGTGTGAAGTTGCTTCTGTTAATATTTTTGAGCCAAGAGTGCCAAATTATTCTTTCTTTTCTCTAGTTGAGTAAAGTACTCTCTGCCTGTTACCTTTTCAAGAGCTGATCACTGGAGCAGCCCCTCTCACATTAATACACTATGTTTACCAGAACATTCTTTACAGAACACTGTAAATTTGCTGAATGTTATTTACTGGGTATTTCTGCTGCCAGTTACTATTACATATCACACTCCTGTCTCCTAGAGATGCAAATGCCGTAGTTGCTGCACAGAGGTCTCTCTCTTAAGGTATAACTGTTGCAGCTCAGACTTTTAATTCTGGAGTTATTTCTTTGAACCCTCTAGGAACACAAAAGCTAGAGGCAGTCTCCTTATATGAAGTGCTGAGATGTTCCCTATTCAGACTTTTAAAATTTGATAATTAATGTTTACTAATATAATAGGAGCAAAAACTGTATTAATATTAATACTGGAATCCTACTTTATCTTTTGTAAATTAGAGGCAGACTTCAGCAGATGATGCCTGTTCATAAACTGTAAGTTACAAACTAAATTTTAGTAGTCATTCTTTGATAATGTATAAACTGTTCTGATGGTTTTTGAAGTCAGTGGTTAACTTTATAATGCTGTGGATCAAGAGTAGTTATGCATCGCAAATATTTCTAAATATGAATGCTTGATTGAGATGAAGGTCAGTGGTACTTGGAGAATTTTAAGAAGTTTGCTTTTGCTGCTCTGACAAAATGATTTTGGGGCACACAAACTGGTTTTCTTCTTCAGTTTAGAGTTGCTATGCCTTGGCTTTTCTTTTGGTTTACTATATTTTTTTTCCTTTTGAGTTACTTTACTTTTAAATGGATCTTAAAAGATGCAATTAAGAAGTATGCTTTTACATGTGGCCTTTTACATACACATTGTGTGTTTGATTGTATTTTGAATTTTTGTCCTGGTCATGCAAGGTTTACTCCTATTTCACAGGAAACATTTTTAGTATTGATTCTAAATTTCGGGATGATTTCAGTAGTCACTAGGTGTTCAAGCCTCTTCAGCAATTTAAAACATTTTCTTCATGTGCTTGCACCCATGTGAATGGAGCATTCTTCATAGGTATGCTCTAGTGTCTTTGCCAGCATTCTGGTATATACCAAGTGTGCATCTGCTTGCAAGCAGAGGCCGAAATTTTGCACTGCATTGTCAAAATAACAAAATTAAAAATTGCTTCCTGTTTCCAGTAAGAATTCTTGCTAATACCATCCAACATTCTTTATTTTTTACTTTTTTAACTGTATCATACCAAAGTGAGATGTTTGCAGTTTTAAAATCTGTGTTCAAAGACAAACATAAGTGGACATGAGGGCATGGTTTTATGAGATATTTAAAGTTTAGCTTAATGCAGCTGTGGAAATCATTCTACCCAGCAAATATTGCGAGTTCCATGGTAGAATAACGAGCCCTGAAAGTTGCCCTCTGACTTCAAGCCTTTCAATAATTCAATAAAACGTTGCATTGTTTCACAATTATAATATTATTTATGACTCTCCTTTAAAACAAAATAGTTTCAATTTTATAATAGTTCATTTTTAGTAGTAGGACTTTATTTGTCTGGGTAACAGTGAAAACAGGCAACTTTTCCCTTGACAGTGTCATTAGTTATTATCACAATGTTGCCATAGATATTTTTTAGTTCCAAGTTTATTTTGAGCAGATGGGAGGAAGATATCATGTCAACCCCCAAATATTTGTGTGGGGTTTTTTTTTAGGCTAGTTATGTTTGAGAATGAGTTATACTGGATTGAGAATGGACAGAATTGCACACAAAATTATTAAGCTTGGAAAATTTATCTGGCATTTACGGTAATATTTTCCCATTGATTTCAGGATGGTTCTGACTGAATAAGAGCCAAGTGAAAACAGAGTAAGAAATTCTTAAGTTGCATGATAATATCCACTGATTGCAGTTGGGAACCATTTTAGGTCTTGCATTTTTTATATTTTCCTCACTGTTTTTGTGAGGTGATATCTACCTCTTCATAGACCTTCCTAAGGCCTTTTGGTGGGTTCATTCTTCATAACGTAACGTATCTTATAGTTACTTCTGAAACTCTTGTAGCTTTATGAGCTTATGCTATAGTTTCACCTTGTTTTTATATGTTTACACACTTCTGGTAAGAATGAAAGTTTTAAAAAAGTTGTAAGAAAATCAGTTAGTCACATGAAATTTGCATGGAGATTATACAGAAATTGCAAGTAAGTTGTAACCCCTGGAAAACGTCTCTGTTACCTCTTTCCACAGTTATGAATGTAAAACTGGAGGAACAATGTGCACTGCGAGTTTTGTGTGTTTTGTCCTAATTATTCACTTGAACTTTTTCATTTGCAGAGTAATTGAAGTATACTATGACTCTGTGTTAATTTAGGATAGTGTGGCCTTTGCTACTCATGCAGCTAAATAAAAAGTCAAGCTTAACAAGAAATGTCATCAGGATGCGTCTTCTTTGTGGCAATTTTCATGGAAGGAGAACATTGTCAAACCTTACATTATATGAAGGGAATTCAGAATGTGTTAAACAGGTGGGAAAAGCTCACACAAAAGAGAAGTTATAAAGACAATCTGTACAAGTAAGTACTGTTTGATCCTGAGAGTTCTGAGAAGTTAAAACAGAGATGATATCGCATTACTAGTAGCAAGAGACCACAAGAATGGCAGTGTTGTCCATCTTGGCTGGGAAAGAGAGATTGATTTGGATTGGAGAGGAAGACCCAGGTCTTCATCTAGGCCATATGGGATTACAACTTTAGCAAGATACTGAAATGTCTGGCATGAGTTTGTTCTAGTGGCTGCTCAAGAAAAACACATCCGTAAATCTGCTTGGAAAAAGGGAGGCAAGTAGAGCAACTGCAGTGTGGTATAGCTGCATAGGAATGATAATGAAGTTTGTGTCAGTGAATGTTGTTGAATGTCCACATTCTAAGCACTCAGTAGTAAAATGAGGGCCTGAGATGGATGTCTGTTCAATTCCTCCAAAAGTTAGGAGGACACTGAGGAAGATGCTTATAACAACAGAACTGTAACTAGCATGGTAAGAAAAGGGGTGGTACAGAGCTAACTCACAAACACTGATAGGGAAAAAGATTTTTAAGGAATTGTGATTTATGATGTTGATTGTGACTGGCAAGTTAAAACAGTTGCAAAAAGTGTGTTAGGTTTAAGCTTTGGCAGGAAGGTTGCTGGAAACTGCTGGACAGTGTGAATCACTTCAGTGTGGTCAAGATGTGGTTTGGAAAATGTTAAAGGAGGAAAATTCTAGGCAATAATTTTGCCTAACATGGTCACTGATCTTAGACATAAAATAGAGAGACAAGATGGGACAGTTACGGAAAAGTCAAGTGGGATCAAATGTTAATGTGCTCTAACACAAACAAGGTGGTAAAAATTATTAAAATTAAACATACACCTTCTGCAATATACTGCTCCTCCTTCATCCTTATTTCATTCATACATTTTCATCACATTATTATGTGGAGCACCTTTCTTCAGAAAAATAATCAGAAGTATTCTTGTCTTTTTAATTTAGCGTAGTGTAACATCTATTCCCAGAGCAGATAAAACCCATGTGCCATTTATCAAATCATTGTAAAGAAAGTGCGTCTTTGCATGTGATAATTTTCATGGAAAAAAACCATTAGATATATGTGGAAATTGTGAACTTTGTGACATCCTGAAGTCCCTGAGAATTCTGACATGTTCAGCAAGTGGCAGACATGATATTCAAGTGCCTGTAATTGACCAATGCAGCAGTTGACATCTGACACGCAGTTGACTGAATGACCTGGAAGGTTAGATGGGTAGGTAGTACATGAAATCCTTATTTAAAGCTTTCTCTAGTAACTGGAATGACTGTGACATGAGGCTAAATCACAGATAACTGACTTCTTTAAAAATACATCCAGAAATCTAACCCTCTAGAAAGGTCTGTATTGTGTACAGTATTACCCATTAACTTCAAGATGTGCCTTGCTTTTGTTCAGAGTATTGCATGATTAGATTTTTTTTTTTTCAAGTTACAAATACAGGATTGGAATTGTATTTCACAGCTACATCTTGCTACATGGATGAATGACAAGATGGGTTGAACCTTTGTCTTTGTCTTTTTTTGTCTTTTTTTTTTTTTTTTGCTTTCCCATTTCTCCTTCTGGATTGAGATGATGCATTGCTATACAGAATGCCTCCCTGAATGCCACCCAGCAGTTATAACATGAAATAGAACTGTTAATAGAAGTGTGAGAAATTAGAGGTAGAAAAGACATATTGCTTCATCATCTACGTGCACCTGAGAGTACATCAGAGTTCTAAATTGTTCAGGAAGAAAGTTGTTATGAAAGGATTAGATATGATGTAATGAATATAAAAATGAGTGAACACAACTTTTATATCTTAAGATTGTAGAGAGCCTGCATCTAACTTTAATACCGGTACAGGAAAAGATAGTTTACAACAGCTTTGTGAATAACCCATGTATTTCATTAGCAGGTTCACCCATATTTCTTACATAGAAATATTTAATGAAATTATATTGACAGTATTTGAATTTTTGAGAACTCTGGCATTACTAACCTATATCTCTTCCCTTTTTACTAGGAAATATTTCTAAGCTGACATTTAGACCACTGACTGTAAACTTGTAGAATTGCACCCTGTATAGCAAAACCTTACATAATTTCAAACACTTTAATCCTTTTGAACTTTACAATTCAACCAATAATTTTGCATAAGATTTGCTCCTTTGAAACTGTGTTTTCTTGTAGTCATTAAATAACGAATTTTGCAAGAAAAGCTTCTGTTTCTCCCCAGGCCTGTGAATTCACCATGGTAGAATTAGTATCTATCCTCATAAACTGCATCTGTTCGCTAGTATTTTATGCTTCAGATTTTACTCTAGTCCACACAGGACAACAACATCTGTATAAGGATCTGTTGTAAGGTGTGACCTATACTTCATGAAAAATTAAAGTTGATTCATTTTGGTTGATCTTCTTAAATTGATGAAATTTCATTAACATTTTGGGAGTCAGTAGTAATCTACATTTCTTTTGATGTTGCTTTTAATTTACAGTAGAATTGGAATCAGAACAGGACTAATTTTAATGCTTACTTTTTAAGAGAAAGAGAGAAAAAAGACTTGTACAGCTCTAGCTACTTTAATCTTTTTTTAGTGATGTTTTTCAGTTAGTTAAGTTCAAGCTTCATTTTCATGTAAATTCAAACCTCCAAATTTCATTATCATTATTAAAGGCTGTTTATTCAGTTTCTGGGGAAAAAAAAAAGTCTCATTGCTGTCACCATAATATGAATGATCAAAGAAGAGTAATTGTAGCATTTCTTTTAGGAATCCTGCCCTCAGTAAACCCATAGGATTTGTTTACCCTTTCTTACCAACCAACGTTTGTACCCATATGTTGAGATGGCAGCATGCCTCTCTCACTGTGTACTATGCCAGTTTCAATAGGATATAGATGCCAAACAATATTTAAATAAGGAACTAACATAATGCTGGAAATACCATCTGTTCTGTAAAATTTCCCTTATTCTGTGACAGGACCGCCACACTGAACTTTCATGTGTTAATCACATTTTTGATACACAATAATGAAATTTGAATACCTGAACAGCTGAAATGTCTGAGCATCCATGATACCTACTGTTTTATCAGGAATTGTGGAAGCTTTACGTTGTATGTTTGGAAGCCATTTTTGAAAACATCGGACATTAAAGTGCATTAGTGAATATAGAATTATGAAACAACTCATGGATGACAGTGGCAGTGTAATATATTAATCAGCCTTCAAAAATAAGTATTTACTATTATCATACCCCTTCTCATGGACAGATCTACAGAGACCATTATGTGGAAAGCTTCTATGATGATTCCTTCAGTGACATGTCATCTCAAGGGGTGAGATCTGTTCTCTCTGGATTCCTTACTGTGAATTGCATTAATCTTAAATTTGTCACATGGCTAAGGTTCAATTCCAGTGCAAGCTACTGATTAGGAATCTTCCTAAACCAAGCAACCGATTGATTTGAAATCTATATTTCTCACTCCTCTGTTCAAGTCTCAAACCATTTCTGTTTATTTGCTCATATTCAGGAACAATCTTTTTTTAATGCCGTGCTTCCATTTGATGATACCTGAAAAATTACATGTTTCCCAACAAGCAAGTGTCACTGTGTATATGTGTATAAAGATGAACATGAATACAGCAATATGGCATTTTCTAGAAAATACTGACTTCTGTGAGTGGTGGCAGCTGTCCATATTAAAACAAGTTGAATGTGATTGATCCCAAACTGAAAATAGTTGATCTGACAAATGCATATTTCTTCTAAAGAGCATTGTGTCAAAGAACATTTCTTCCAGCTTTCTTAGGTGTGAGAGACATTGATCATCTTCATTTCAGAAAGGGCAGAAAGATACTTGGTCTAACAGAATTTTGCATGAAGTTCAGTGATTTTTTTTTTTTTTAATAACTATGAATTCTGTTGGAAAAGTAAGTTTCTGAGGAACCTGTTTCTCACTGTATCATTTTCCAAGAAACCATGTGTTTTTCTATATTGAAGGCTGTGAATATGTTTTTAATGTGAATTTATATATGTATATTTAAAATATTTTAAAATCAAAGGAAATGTGACTTTTACCTACAAAGTAGAATATCTAAGCGCCACATTATAATTTTCTAGTGGGAGAAGATATGGTCCTTCTTGAGGGAAGTACATGTGTGAATTAGGTTAAAATATTCCCTTTATTTCACAATTGCATACTTAAGTAATATGGATTAGATTAATTGGGTGTTGTGGTAGAATCACAGAATCAGAGCATGCTTGAGGTTGGAAGGGACCTCTGGATGTCATCTGATCCAATCTCCCTGCTCATCATAGATTGGAAGAGGATCCATAAAGATGGGCCATCAATGCAAACCTCCGGATCTCTTTCTGCAGGGCTGGTCTCCAGCCTCTTGTCCCCCAGTTTGTATGTACAGCCAAGATTATCCTGTCCCAGATGGAGAATCCTGCACTTGCTTTTGTCAGCTTTCTTATGGTTGGTGACTTCCAAGCTTTCTAGTCTATCCAGGTCTGTCTGGATAAGGCTCTGTAAGGCCTCTCTACTTTCAGAGGAGTCCACAGCTGTTCCTAATTTAGTGTCATTGGCGTATTTACTTAATATATGTTTGATTCCTGTGTCCAGTTAATTTGTAAAAAGATTAAAGAGTGCTGGCCCTAAAATTGGGCATGGGAGTTCCCACTGGTGCCTGTCCATCAGCCTGATGTAACCCCATTTATTCTAACTCTCTGAGCCAGACCTCTCAACCAATTGTTCACCCATCAGGGCCACCTAGAGCCAGTTGCTAAAGGAGCCTGTCCAGATGGCTTGTGAATATCTCCAAGGATGAAGACTACAGCCTCCCTTCCAATCTGTTCCAGTGCTTGGCCTCCGTCACAGTAAAAAATAGGGTTTCCTGATGTTCAGTTTACACCCATTGCCTCTTGTTCTGTTACTGGGCACCACTGAAAACAGCCTGGTTCCATCTGCTTTGCACCCGCCTTTCATATATTTGTAGACATTGAAGAGATTCCACCCCCTCAAGCTTTGTCTTCTCCATGCTAAACAGTACCACCTCTCTCAGCTTTTCCTTATAGCAGAGATCTTCCAGTCCCTGAATGGTCTAAGCGGCCTTTTTCTGGACTTTCTCCTCTATGTCCTTATCTTTTTTTATATGGGGAAGTGAAGAACAGTACCCTAGGTGGACACAGTACTCCAAGTGTGGCCTCATAAGGGCTGAGAAGGAGATAAGGATCACTTCCCTTGACATTCCTCCTAATACAGGCCAGGATACCAGAAGTCACCTTGCTGCAAGTGCACATTGCTGGCTTATGTTCTATAGTATGCCAGTTGCTGAGAAATCTTTTCCAACTACATATTTGAAGTAAAACTCATTTTGTGGAGCAGTTGAATGTAAAATGTTACATTCTAAAAGTCAGTGGAAGCTTCATCTGACAAATTGGTTCAAGCTCACAGGGCAATCATCAGGTCTTCCCATCTCCCTTCCAGACAGTGGAGGTCAATGAAAATTAAGGTAAGATGTGCCCTCTTGTTGGTAGTTAAGTTTCTTTTTAGAGCTATAAAAGGTCTTGAGTACATGCCTAGTTGGCTTGACTGCTTGGTAAGAATAAATCTAAAATTTAGAATTATCATAATTGGTTTTTTCCCCCATAATTTGTGTTAGAAACTTGGCTCCTCTGTTTTCATGTAAAGATAACAGGGACTGTTACAGCCTCAATTGTTATCTACACAATATACAAATACCAGTCAACTTTCATCCTGCAAACTCATGAGTTGCCAGCTGGGAACTACTATTAAAAGAAAGAAAGAAAAAAAGTTAAAAAAACCAGTTAAATTTAAATAAAAAGATAAATTGAGGAAATATCCTGGTTCATAGCTATACCAGGCTACCAGGTAATTGATAATTTTTGTCTTTGCTCACTGAGTTGCTCTGTGTAATGGAAAGTTTTTTTTTTATTATAGGTCACTGTTTATCTGGGGATTTTACTTTGTTCAGGATTATTCCTTTATAAAGTATTAATTCTGTTGGGTTGTGCTGTAAAATCAAGACCACGGAGATGCTCTATGGTTATTTTTTTAAACTGGATTACTCCCATATCAAGTATTTGTTATTTGTATTTAGAAACAAGTATCACCCTTATAAGTAATGTTTGCTTCCCCAGTATAATGAAGCCCACTTAAATAAATACCTGATATAAAAATAATCCTTTTAAAACTGAACAAATGAACTCTACACCAGTCTCTCTGAGTTCTAGAAGACCCTGACTGATAAATACTTGATTAATGAATAATCCTGTTAAATGAATAAAATTTGTGTGCCAAATAGAGAAGTAAATTACAATCATGGTAAGACTTTTTATAAGTTACAGATAAATAAATCTGGGCTGATAATTTATGACAAAGCATGACAAAAGCTCTTTGATAACAATAAGCCTTTTATAAGTATAGTTTCAATTATTTTTTTTAAAAATACATTAAAAGGATTTATATCCATGTCATATAATAATGGAAACATTCATGAAGAAAAAAGTGGACATGCTTGTATGGCAGTAAAGTCTTAATATGTTAAAATAGAATATTTTCTTATTTCCATTGCATTGCATCTGACTTTGAAAAAATTAAATACCTTTCTAGGTTTATATCATCCCATCTTTAGACAGACATGGGTATTTTAATGAACATTAGAAATCTTGTCTGCTCATTCAAGGACATATTATAGTGTCTTCTCTCCTTTTGATATTTACTCTAGGAGTTTTTCCTAACAAAAGCAAAAGCAAAATATTTATTTTTCTAAAAATCTTTTTTGTATGAATGAGTCCACCAAAAAGCTAACAAATCATTAGTTATAAAAGCTCATTAAAACAGATCAAATCAAAGTAAACTAATAAATGAAGAGCCTGTGCCAGTAAGAACATATGACTGTAAATAGTTTTTGCTGCAGTACTCCTACTGGTGTCTGGCTGACATAACATTCCTCACAGTTGTGCACAAAAAGGCACCAAATGAACTCAGCCAAAAAGAATAAAACAATGCAGTGGTCAGGTTGTGTTTGGTGTTGAGAGGTGAGAAGGGATGAGAAGGTTTTGGATGGCTTCAGACTATCATTGAATTCATTGTTCGGGGAAGCAATTAGGCTAACAACCTCTAGAAATCTAGGGCTAGCAAGGGCCCAAGTGACTCCAGATTTAAGAACAGAAGAAAAAGGTTAAAGCTTTAGTTGCATCTTCCTTTTGTTACTTTACTGTATTGGAATGACCATATTGTCCCTTCCTGAGTTTTAAGATTTAAAATCATTAGTCTCTTTTACATATGTAAAAGTCTTAAGAGATAAAATCTGAAGGAGTAGAAAGGTGGATTTGCATAATGATGTAGAACTACCTGCCATTTGATTTACTTTTAAAGGTATATTCATTAACAAGGCTTTTGAAAGTAGAAGAAAGTGCAAAGAAAAGTGGTTTTATCTGCAAAGAAGTGATCAAAATATGCCCTGTGTTGAGATGGAAATGCAGTTTATAGTTAGGCTTATTCAAATAATAGTTTTAACATGTCATTACTTTTTCTTTTCCCTCACATAGATATTTGCCTTCTGTTTATTTAAAGATGTTTCTATTTTACTCTTTTATTTTTTCTAAACAAACAAACAATGTCTTGCTGGAATACACAGAACATAATTTCAGCCTTTTCGTCATTAGTGTGCTAATACAAAAAGACTAAGCATGAACTGCCTCTAAGGTAAGTTAGCTTTTTAAAGGTGATAATTTGTTTCTTGGAAACAAAATAGTATAGATTTTATGTCTGAAGGTCATCATAACTAAAGAGAAATTATGCAAAAGGCAGAATTTCTGCCATCCGTACATCAGGGTGAAAAAGGACATTTCTACAACTCTGGCTAAAACCATGTGTCTCATTGGCTAGAGGAAAAGTTCTTTTGTTACTGCTTGATTTATGGACGTCCTGAATTTCCCTTGTTTCTTATAGTTTTTATCTCAGCTTTTCTTCTACTTGGACTATTTGATGTTGTCCAGTTGATATTTATCACCTTGGGCATCCTCTGAAAAACCTGGCTTAAGTAATTTAATTTAGTAATCTTTAATAATCTTACTGTAATTCTCTCTTCATTCACCATTGATGAGGGAAAATTTAGAAGGTAGTATTAATTTATCTTGTTGATGGGAAGTGGCATTGTCAAAAGCTTGTCCCATTGTGTATAGACTTGGACTGTTACTACAATTATAAAATTCATATAAAAGTGTTCTAATGCTCATGGTCATTTAACAAGAGAACCAGTGGCTACTAATACATTAACTAGGCCTGCTGAAACTATTTTGTTTTAATCCTTACATGCACAACTGTTTCTGACTTTGTCTCATTTTGTATACGCAGTCATTGAGACTACTGCTTTTTGGCTTTCTAAGTTTATTTTACAAGGTCTGTATTTTTTGTTTTAACAATGGAGAAATTTAGTGTCTTGTTTCACATTGTGAGCAGTAACCAAAAAAAATCACGGGTCACAGAAAACAGTGCTGAAAGAGGTCTGAAGAGATCATATTAGAATGAACAAGAGGAGATCTGAATCTGTGTCGACTATTCCTGGCACGTATTTTTCTGGACTGTTCTTTAAGTTCTACATTGATGGAGATTCTCCAGCTACCATATTCCAGTCTTCATCACTATAAATACTTTCCTAATTTCTCTTGAACTCTCCCTTGCACCAGTTTAAGATCACGTGGTATCCTGTTCCTAGTGAACAAATGTGCACAGGTATGTTAGACTTTGCTATGATTTTTTCTTAATGTATTTGTATATCATAATCTGCACCCTGACCTGACTTCTGTGGAAAAGGCATTACCAAAGCAGTCAGTCATTCCCCATAGACCATGTGAAAGCCTCAGCCCTTGAAAATCTAGGTCAACATTTAGGGGGAGACATCCATGGCTGAGAACTCACTTTGGCTGTTTTATAGACTCCTTGGCTGTCTGAAAGAATTCCCTTTGGTTCATTTCTGGAGACCTCACCAACCAGCTGATACTCAAATGCTTCCTACATAAATGAGACTTCTGACTAGGGATCATCTAGTACGGTTTGTAGCATTTATGTGCTGTAAGTCAGTGTAACCTCTAAAACAGCTCACATTGCAGCCCTAAAATTGCAACTGGATGAACTATGCAATTGCATTTGCTCCATGGATTAAGCACTCACTTCTCCCTTACTGCTTGCATTGTTTTCTATTCCTATGGCCTAAGTAACTGATCAGTGACTATATAAATTATGGTTTTTTGAAGTGCAGTTTTTAAAATTAAGTGGTTTTGAAACAGCATGATCTGGGTAGTTCATGGTACTTGAAATTGCTATAACTTTAATTTTCAGAAAATCTGAACAAAGACTTTTCCACATAAAAGTTAGAGCTTAATCTTAAACAAATTTAATATGTTGGTATGGAAGTTTAAGGAATTTTAAAATTTTTGATTGCTTCACAAGTAAACAGTGGAAATTCTGGAAAACTGCCCCTGAATTTTAAAGTATTCTGCATGTATCATGGAATTTGTTTCAAATACTGTGGACTGGTGTAAAGAAAGAAAATGAAACAATCCAGCATTTCTCCAAAAATCCGTTTTGACCTAAATTGTGAGAATAATTATAAAAAGAAATATATCATTCATTCAGACAATTGTTGTTCTAAAAGGAAAAAATGTAAAAGATCCCTTTTCTTGTCAGCTTTCACCCTTTACTCTTTTTTTCTCATCCCTGAATGAATTTATGTACTCCACCCACTGATTCTACTTGGAGAATTGTTGTGGTGTTAATTGGCATGATTAGAGAGCAGACCTTATATTCTAAATTCAAGATCAGCACATCTCTCTAAACAGGTGAGTTTTCATTTCTGCCGAGGTGCTGCTCTACAGGCGTTGGGCAAATTACAGTACTCAGGAAAGGGTTTACTTGCATTTCCTGCTGCAAGTAAGGTGGCAACAGCTACCATAAAAAGATTGAAAAGCTTCTTGAGAAAGCCAGCTAAATATGGTATTTGGGTAGGCTTCCATGATGGAAGATCCAGGGATACAGAGAAATGTACTCGTCCGTGTTTACATGAGTGGTAGGCTAAACAAACTTCCTTTTTCATTCTGCAAATCAAACAGAGAGTGATGGATAAAACCAGATCTGAGCTTGAGGTAGGAAATTAATCAACTAATAAAAAGAATCAAGTATGAGGACTATTAACTCTTCAGTGCCAGAATTTGCCAACACTTGTTTGTCAACACTGTGTTATATCAGATAATTTGGAAGTCTTATGGCAATTTTTACACATTTTTTTCCTAACAGAAATAAAATTAAATTTGGTATGATGCCTGAAGTGTTTCAGAAATTGAAATGACATTGAAGGCTGTAGTGTTAAAACTAAATCTCATTTCTTTGGTATGATATTTCTGTGCTGTCATTCCTGCCTTTTTTTTTTATCTTTTTTTTTTTTAAACAATATCAGCTACTATTTATACACTTAGAATTTCTGGCCAAATTACTGTGGAAGGTTGTGGTGCCCACATGTACAAAATAGTATAATAATGTTCTATTCTTTTTGGAACAAATTTGTTACACAGATTGTCAGATGAGTCATTTTGTTCATGTCAGATATCTGAAAATAATGGAAAGATGCCAAAGTAAAAGCCCAGTAATCCATGCACTGGTGTAATGGAGCAAATGAAATGCAAAGCTCTTGTACAGGTCCAATTTCAGCACCAAATGCTTACCTGTCAGTCAGCAAAATTGTCCCTGAATAAAAATGAGCCTGTCTGTGAGGGAAAGGATTTTAATATACATCAAATTCTTTGAATCTCCTGTGAGGTAGAAGTTGTTCCGAGGAGGAAATGCTGAAAGGGAAATCTTAGTTCAAGCTAGTTCAAATCACACATGTACTGCTGACTGTGAAAGGTCTGGGTTTATCCTTATTGTTTGGTATCTGTAGCTCCTTGGATAGACAGGTGATTTCCCTTAGGCTACTGCAAATCTGGCCGATCACTGATTTAAAAGTGTTAGACAGGTAACTTGCAGACTGTTGGAGGCATCTGTGTTTTGTCTGTGAAAGACCTGATTAAAACTTTAATTCATGAAATGTCAACATCAGAGATATCTTTGCAGATATCATGGTTATGATTTGCTGTGACTGAAATGTTTTTGAAGTGCTGTGCAGCTGACTGTGCTTCTACCTTTAAAGTGACCATTGGGAGAACGTGTTTTGCTACTGAGATGTCTTCCTGTGGTCCAAAACATGAAATATTAAATGTAGTGTTTATCTTATGTAGTTTCAGAGTTAAGGCTGCCACAGCTCTACATGCTCTTATGAAGTTCGAGTTTTCTTCACATTTCAATAGAGTGTCCCAGTCGTGTTTTTCTGTGCTGAGAGTGTGAGAGGCTAACTCGAGTCAATATAGCCATTGACAGTTGTCAGGACTAGTTCTCTTAAAAGTTAATGTATTGAAAATGAGCCAGCACTTCAGGAATGAAAGAAAAATGAAATGTGGAGTATGAAATGTGATAATAAATAAATAGAACAAAGCTGTGTATACTTTTGGGTTATGACTAGTTGAAGTGCAAATTAAAGGCTCTGAACTGATGCATGTGAAACAAAGGGCACAATGCTGAATTCATTTTAATCCTCTGGTTTAAGTGGGTGTTCCTTCACTTCTGGGTCTAGAAATAATCATACTTATATCAATCTATAGTGTGTGACTTTTGTAAGCTGTGAAAATAGTATTTTTCACTAAATTGTCACTTATTATTGTTCATTTGTGGCCACTAACATAGAAAAATGTTGCAGCTACAATGTCAGAAGAATAGGGACAATTTGATGTTTTCTTTTGATGCTGTTTGTTGATACCTAGACCACTGCAGCTTGATTGCCTAACATTAAACCTATAATAACAGTGCAATCATAGCAGTATCATCATGAATGTCGTTACAATAGGAACAACATTTACACGGCTTCAGAATGGTAATTATCAAACTTTTTGTCATGAAGCGCTTATTTGCTAGCATTGATCTGCCCCGGTCAGTTGTTAGCTCTTCTCATCTGAGGTGTATTGATTGTATAATCAGTAGATAGAGGCTGCGGGCAGATGAAATTCAGTGTTGTTGGGCAAATTATTGTCTGCTTGCCTGTTGACCTGGACCCTGCTGGTTGTACCTTAGACAGTGGTGGGATTATTACTCATTTCAGTGACCCTACTCTGACAGAGAACTCCATATTATTATAAAAGATAAATGGCATCCTTCTTTACTGGGGATATGGTTGAATGCAGGTGTCAGTGTGTAGCGAAACCGAAAATCTTGTGCAGCAGTGTTCCCTGACTTTCCTTCAGGTTATTTTCCTTTTTAAATATATGTAAAGATATTGTAGAGTTGCAATATGTTTTATGTCATATATGACATACATTTATGGGTATGTGATGCATAAGCATGGTGTTTTACGTTGGTCATTCAAGAATTTTACTTGCCAGGCTGTAAGATATTGATAAAATTCAGACACAACTTTTGGTTATTGCCATCTGATAACAAGGAGGACCAAACTAAACACTACATCTAAATATATACTTTTAAAACTCAGGCAAATAGCCCACTCCTGTGTTGAGTAATTTTGCAGACTGCTCTCTCATTTGTTTTCTTTATCTCTAGCATCACTAAGTAGTAGTGTGAGTAAATGTACGTGAGAGAGACATGTCAGTAGAACTTTATATCAGTTTAGTAAATCTCCTATGTAGTGTTCATATTAGAACTTTTATAACGGTAAAGGTTATTAGTGTAGGGGGCATTTAAGAAGGAGATTTGCATTATGGTTATTACAGAGGGAAAGCCCTCCTGACTCAAATGACAAGAGGTGATGTAGAAACCATGAATACTTTTACATCCCTCAGGAAAGCCAGCTGTGTTTGGCTAATGTACTGTGCTCTCTGGTGGTGACTGTACCATTGTATTGTAAAGGTCAGTCATTACCTGTGCATTGTATTTAAACCACCTGCTCACAGCAAGTAATTGTGTTTGGATGACCAGCAGTTTTTATTAATTGCCCTGAGTCCTGTTGAAGCCATGATAAGAATACTGAGCACTTACACAGCAATTTACAACCTCAAAGTGCTGTAAAAACATTAGCTAATTATTGTTATGCTGGAAAATCTATAGTTGGTTCTATATAGCTTTGAATATATATTTTCTGACCTTAATTTAATTGCCAGAAACAATGGATCTACCTTGAAGGAAACGAAAGAATGCAAATGGCTTGGTGGAAGTACACAGTGATGGCACTATTGTAACCCTTGAAAGGGAGCCTTTGCAAAGCACCATTACATTTAACCCCATCGAAATAATGGTTTTGAAATTAAAATCAAAGCAAAGAAAACCAATGTGAAACTAACATTTCTTGCTCTGTAGATGTATATCAAGTACAAGTATATCATGCACAGACAAGTTAAATCATATGCCAGATGAAAAATAAAGCAAAATGTAGAAGGAAGAATATTAAGCACCTCTGTGGAAGGATGGTTTTTTTAGTAAAGAGAAAATGCATATCTCGGAAACTATGTTAAAATAGTGAAAACTGTGGTATGGAGTGGCATTTTCAATAAACATATAGTTCTTTAAAGAAAACAAGGACATGCATTATTTGCGAATGCAATACTAGTAGTCGTTGGCTTATTAGGAAAAAGGAAGTTTATTATTCAAGATCTGGCTATTATAAACCATTATACAGGAAAAGGGCAATTCTTAGCTGGTAACTTAGTGAACTAATTAGAGGGGAGGGTAGCAGTCTTATAAATGTATTAATTTTCTTCTTTAGCAATGTTGTTGACTGCTGCAGCATATTGTAACTCTTCTGCCAGAGGTTCGTTTTTCTGTGATTGATGTTTTAATACACTACAGCTCTGTCACAATGGCTCAGATTTCCATGAAAACAAGGCTGTGAGAAGAAACTTTGAGATTCTGTAGAATCATGAGGTACTAAAGGTAAAATATGAGACAAATTACTAAAATGGTTGAAGGATTCATGAGGAACAGATGATGATTCCAGTAGCATCAGGTTCTCAAGAAGTACTGAAGGTTTCCTGCCAGACTTGGTGTTTACCTGGCTAGCAAAGTTTCAACAGGTGTCTGAAAGAGGGTGATGACAAATTAATTCACACAGTGATAGCTTGTAAGGCCTTAGTTATATGTATTAGCCAGTAGATAATTGCTTTGTGCTTTTAGTTGTTTATATACTGCTTGCAGTCCTTTATAGATGGTAAAAATTGCCTTAATAAGCTGATCCAGAAAGGTTTCCTGTGTAGAGACAATGGTGGTGCCAGTGGTGTGTTCAATAGCATCCAGTCCTTTCAAAGATTGTCTCCTGGATTTAACCACCATTGCCAACCCTGGAAGGCAGGTAGCCAAACCCCTGATTTTTGGATTCTTACTGTATTTGGTCTTCAAATTGAGATCTGGTCTATTTGGTTCTGTGAAGACTGCTTTTGAATGTGGCAAAACATTTCTATTTTTCACAGGAATTTTCAGAGTCCAAAGTAACATGAATTAGCTATGTTCAGTGCGAAAGCATAATAGTTTTGTCTCATTTTTGTCAGGTAGAAGAAATCCTCTCACGAGATATTTTCCAAGAATGTGGAACGTGGAAAAGTTAGTGTTTTTGTGAGATCTTTTAAAGTCCTCTGTAATCACATACTGATTAACTCATCTGAATTATGTCCATTTTGATATGTTGATTTCTCAGCTACTTCTTAGACTTACAGATTGAAATCTGTGTGAAAAGGTCTTATTTGCAAATCTGGCAGTAAAACTGTATTAAGACTGAGTGAAGCTCTTAGATACCATATTATGTGGGAAAAAATATATCTTAACATGGTGATTCTTATTGCAAAGGTATTTTTAATCTGTCTTGCATTTTTGTGGAGATAAACACTTTGAAAAGGCTGAGTTGATGTTTCTACTCTGAAAAAAAAAAGGAAATAATATAAAAAGATATAACTAAAATGTGTGCTTGCCACCAACCATAAAAATGTAAAGAAGCTACTCTTTCAGCATCACAAATCAAGCAAGTCAGAACATTGACCTGATTTACTCTATTATTTTTCTTCTCTATATGGGAATAAATGTCAAATTTCTTAAGCAACTGCAACAAAATATCACAGGTTGGTTGATATATTGAGTGATCTTGTAGGAAAATTCCCTTAGCAAAGAGAATAAGAGCAAAGATGACCACATCTTCATTGCTAGGAAAGTATTAGGAAACTCAGTCTTCTCTAAAGATGTGTGGTAGAATGAAATTAGTTCTGGAGTCTGGGTATCTCTATTTGAATACTGAAAGTTATGACTTGGAAGACACTCTAATCTCCTTTTCTCAATTATGTTATCTAATTTCTATAGCATCCCTATACTTGACAAAAAATCCATGATGACATAAAAAATTATCCAGTTCTCGTTAGTTCAGAATTTCATCAGCTGACTTTTTGATGGTCTGCACATACTTTTTGAAAGTAACAGTTGCTGCGATTGCAGCCCTTAGTGAAAAAGAACTGTAACAGTTGAGTGAATCAGTTCATCTCATTCCTTTTTCCTCCACCTTTGATGTTTACTTTCTTATTGCATTCACAGGTGTAATGATTTAATCCTGAGGCTACCTGGTTGTTTCATTTAATGCAAGGAGGCAGAGCAGGTAGCGAAGGGCAGAACAGGATACAACTTTCATGGTAGCTCCTAGTTGCTCCGAATAAAGTCTAGCATGAAGCTATGATTTTTTGTGTAAATCCAATATAGCTGGGATAAAAATAATTTTAAAAAATCAATGGGATCATGTGCTATATTTATATTATTAATTTTCTTACTTTTCTAATACTGTAAACATTTAATCTAGACTAATTATAATAAAACCCTGATTTTTTTTTTTACTACCTCTTTTTCTACTATTTTTTACTAGTTCTAGATTCTACTAATTCTTTCTGGGTCATTTATACAAAATCATTTTATCTATAACGTCCCCATGACGTTAACATGATAGGTATCAAGAAAACCAGAGAGGAAAGAAAAGGTGATGGTTAAAGTACAATCAGAAAAGTTGGACTTTTGTGTTTGATTGGCAACAGAGACGTGTATCAATTAAAAAATTACTGAAGTGACTTGCTCATATTGATCTATTAGATGAGTTTTTGAAGGATGTAAAGTAAGTAGAACATTCTCTCATATTTTGATGGAGTATATAGTCAAATATTTTGATTTCAAAGTCTATTTAAAGGTTTTAGGTTTGACAAGATGTAAGTCACATAACTAATCTCTTGATAGTACTGAAATGGGGAAAAAAGCCCTCAAATCCTCTTAGAGTACTTGTGGAATTTTTGCAACCATTAATTGTATGCCTTTTGACATATCCCCAAGTTCTGCTGTATTTTTAACTCAGACATATTGTCTTACAAAGATATCTTTAGCTGTGGCTATTGCAGCTCATTGCAATACTACATGAAGACTTTTGTAGCCCTATGACATGACAAAAATGTAAATCTGCTCTGTATAGTCGGTAGAACAGATTGAATTAGGCAACAATTATATGATTAACTAATAAAATCATGCAAAATGGAGGGGGTTGGTTGGGTTTTATTTTGGTAGGGGTTTTTTTGTGGGTTTGGTTGGTTGGGTTTTTTTTGTTTTTGTTGGTATGGAGCTTTTTTTCCTCACTTAGTAATTATTCTATCTTTTTTACATTCTGGTCACCTTATCCCAAGAAAGTGCATTTCATAAATAAAAACAGCATCTAAAAGGCGTCATGACAAGACAACGCTGCTGCTCAGGAGTTTGGTGGGCCACATGTTCTTGGAGATTGGAAGTATGTTTTTGGAAATGCCTATTTTATATTCTTCTCTTGTGTTTTATTTTCTTTTGCCAATATTGGAAACCAGCTGGTGGTCTGGATGGACCTTTGGTGTGTCTCAGAGTGCCCACTAGGTCAGAAAGAGCCGGAAAGCAACACAGTGAAAGTTTGCAAAATAGTTAATCTTAATATACTGTGGTGGCTACTTTGCTATTTTATCCCAGTGTTTTCTTTCAAATCAATTTAATTTCTCCTGGTAAAATGTAAAGGTGAAACACAAATTATGTACGTCTTAAGAACTTCCTTCTCTTTCAATCTAATAAGCACTGTAAGAATTTATCATGACTTACAGAAGCTTACATGTAGCATGTAAGATCTCTGTAGTTATAAGAAGACATAAACAGATAGTTGCTATACATGTGTAACAAAACCTGTAAGGATATAGGCAGCATTATTTATACACAGGCTTGGTTTATGAACATAAGCATTCAGAGAGAGAAGAAGAAGCAAGAGACTAATAATATATTTATGCTGGGATATAAACTGTCTACTTAAATACCTGACTGTAGTGAAGGATTTTGTTTGTTTGTTTTCTGTTTTGAGGTTTTTTGTTTGTTTGGTTGGGTTTTGGTTTTGTTTTTCATTTGTTTGTTTGTTTTCCTGTGAGCATCCATTCTTCACTTTCCCTGGGATCATATGGATGTTTTTGCTGGGTGGACCAGCTTGGTTTTGATGTACTTTACAAGTCCCATATTCATCACTGCATTTACTTCTGCTCTGAGACAGATTACAGTTTTATCTGATTTGAGAAACTGCATTAGTATTTGGGAAGATAATTGGCATTTGTGAGATATTAACACTTCATAAAGCATTTTTAAATTATAGCTGAAATGTGAACTGCAAAATCTTGAGTATTGCTTGCTCTCTTTCATTTTCTTACATAAGAAGGACCTGAACACTGAATCTTAACAGAGGATTGTCAGTAGTTTTGTAACTGTTTTCCAGCTTTGCACAAGACCTTTTTTCTGAGGTTTTTATTGTCATGGCAGCAAAATAGATTGCAATGGTGGCAGCAGTCCATCTGACCTGTGAACATAGTGTGACCAGTGACACTATTCTCAAGCCTTTTAAATGTAGCTGATGCCTTTCTTTACGATATCCTTTAAGCAAGGGTTTTGCTATTAATGTGAATTGATTATTTTTATGAATTCCTACTTAAAGGTTTTCTAAGAATGTCACTGTCAAGTTGAAAGATTTCAGCTTTACTCATCTTTTCACCTATTAGTGCATCACACCCACTGAAAGCTGAAGGATCATTTTCCCTATTGCCCATAACGGCTTAATCCTTCCTATAATTCCAGGGAGCACCATTGTGAAAGCTCTTTATTGTAAACTGTGGCAATGAGCTGCACACCAGCAAGGGTCAAGGCTCCAGCAGCGGCTGACAGGACCTGGTCAAGTCTCCATGTTAGACTAAGTTGAGAGACTTGTTTGGATCTACAAACTTTTACATAAGATCTTGGTAGGAATGGAGAGAGTCTTAGATAACATATCTATTCATAGAGTACATAAAAGCTGCTTAAATGAAGTTGGGGAAAAAAGGTGCTGGGCTTGTTTGATTTTCAGTGAATTTATTTCCGTGGACAGAAAAGGAGATTGAAGTACAATGAGGTAAGGAGAGGTCAGAGGCATAAGGAGAACTTGCAATGTTCTCTATCTCTGTAAAACCCAATTTTTGACAAAATGAGGATTTTTTTTCAACTTGAAAACTCGCTTCATTGTTGGAATAATCTGCTTTTAGAGTTGAGGTTACAAATAAGGAAGAGCTTCAGAGAGTTCAGTAAGGACAGTGACTGGTGGAGGCTTGTACGGTCTTCATGACTGATTTTCAACTGAAAGAGCACACAAGTTTTTCTGAATGGTGTTCAGCAATGCATCTAGTATCTTAGAAAAATAGACAGGAGAATGTTATAACAGTAATAAGGTGGAAAATTTAGTTGGTTGAAAGACTAATCTAAAAGGTGAATTGCACTGATGAAAATGAACTAATATAGAATAATGCTTTACAAGAACCTTTAATAAATATTCTTGCTTTTTTTCATGTGTGATTATGCAAATCCTTCTCCTGAAAAGTCTACATTTTACAGAAATAGAGGGAGATTGTGTACTTGCAGAAATCTGATATAACCAAATAAATTTTAGAAGTGGTAAAAGAAGTTCTATTGAAGTTGCACTGTAAATCTGCTGTGTAATGACTTCCCATGGCATTTGTAAATGTGTAAATATTGGAGAGCGCAGTGCTGCTGGTAGTTTTGCTGTTATTGTAGATCTCACCTTCCCTTTTGTCAGAATTCCTAGCATTTTTTTCTCCCTGTGTCTGGATGTGATAGCTAACAGACTTCATCATGCTGTCACTGGGTCAGCAAGATCTGATGCCGTTTTTAAGACTTATTTACTGTAAG
The DNA here is from genome assembly GCA_013397135.1 of Pachyramphus minor. Taxonomy (NCBI): domain Eukaryota; kingdom Metazoa; phylum Chordata; class Aves; order Passeriformes; family Tyrannidae; genus Pachyramphus; species Pachyramphus minor. The sequence continues at coordinate 250,604 of VYXB01000122.1, read as the reverse complement.
TCTATCATAGAAGAGCTGATTATAGCAAATAATCTCATTCATTCAGTTCAGATTAAATGGGGAGATAAAAGTAATTTGTTTCCTAAGTCATTGATCTAAAAATGCAAACTTGGGTAAACAGAGCTATTTAGCGAACTCTGTTGTGACTTGAGACTAAGGGGAGAGAGTGTTGGAATTTTTCTAGGATGAACTTGCAAAACCTGTTTGGAATTTGTAGCACAAATCAAGATGAAAGAGGAGGAATTTTATGCATTTTTCAGCAGTACAATGCTACTGAATATAAGGATATAAGTAACCAATGATAAATTTCAGATCCAAATCTTTGCCAAAGTTAAATTCAAATATTTCTGTTATTCAAGATCAGATATGCTCCATCACTGAACTCTTCAAAGAAGTGACTCATGGAGTTGGAGGCCTAATCAGTATTTTGAACAAATCCATAAAGTTACAAGGTAGTTCTATATGACGGGAGAGGAGCAAATATGACATTTATATTTAAGTTGTATTTGAGAAGGAACTGAAGAATTACAGGTCCATTAGCCAGTTTGCCATGATGTAAAATGAAGCTCTTCTGAATTTTTACCTGATGATAGGGAGCAAAGGGATCAGTTTTCATAATGAGGGGGAATAATACCAGAATCTACCAGAGATCAGTACTCAGAGCTACACTGTCATGAGTGGGAACACATGGTGCTGAATTACTAGTTGATAAAATTATGGATTACGTTAACTATCCATAAATACAAAGGAATGTTTTGGAAAATACAGCCCAGAGTGTGCATATGTATTATTAGGCTCTGGAATAGTTAAAACTAATGTGAAGAAAACATCAGCAGAGTGTTTGATGATTTGGGAAAGAGGAAATGATGCTAGGAGTCAGGTGACCTTTTTGCATGCTAAGCCTGTCTCTTAAGTACTTCGTACAGTCTCCCTCTTGTTCTCTTATTTCAAAAAGGGCATAAGAAAATGAGGAAAAGCACAGAGAGGAAAAATGTGGGTGGCCAAGGTAACACAATAATTTCCAGTTTGGTGTAAAGTAGTTAGAGTAAGGATCCCACAGTTCAAAAAGAGCTGAGATGGTAGGGTGTGATGTAGGAATGTACATCATGAATAATGGGGAGAAGAGGAAGCATTTTTGGTTTTAGTAAATCAAGAATAGGGAGATATCCTGAATAAAACCAGCAGGCAACACAGAATGAAGCCTTGGAATTTATTGACAGAAGATATTTTTGAAGCCTGAAAGTGTATATTGATTCAAAATATGATGGGCAAATCCATAGAAGTCCATCAGGAATCACTGTTTAAAGATGTGAATACAAGCTGTGGATCAGGAAGACCCAGTTTATTGCAATTTTGACCTGATACATGAGTGAATATCAGCGTGTACTTGTTCTGGTTTTATGCTATTCCACCAATATTGGCTTGTATCACAGACTAGATAGTCCAGTTAAGTCTTTGGTCTGACCGAGTTCAGATGTTCTTTTGTATATTTTATACATTATATATTGTTTATAACAGGGGTCTGGAACAATGTGGAAGTCTTCATTCTGTCTGTAAAACCTGTATTTCATATAACAATTTCATGGTTTGTTTGGTGTGGGTTTTTTTCCTTTCTAGAAAAATGTTCCTTTGATATCAGATTTTAATTTTATTATCTCTCAATTTCATTGCATATCATTTTGTTCTTGTATTACTAGAAATGATGAATAGAAACTTATGATAAATGTTATCTATATAATTCATTGCTCCTCTCATCTCTCAAACACACACTCCTTTTGCTCTCTCTTCATGAGAGATTTTTGTGATACTGATATTTCTTATTGTCACATCTTAACCTCTTCTAATTATTTTAATTAAATGTTTACAAATACAAACGTCAGAAAAGGAAACCTTGAAAATATTACTAGGATAGTTAACCTTGATCAAAGACAAAAGAAGCTAGAAGAACAAATATGCAATATTAAAATTAATAGTGTGAAGGACCTTTGAAATTATACTGCCTTAAGAATACATGACTCAGAGGGAATTATTCATGCTACTGTAATCAAAGTAGATCACAAAAATCCCAGCCAGTAGGAATTATTATGTCCATATTATATACAAGACAGTTAAAACTCATTTCTAGACTGAAGTATTCTCAGGAAGGAAGACATCTGCAGAGATGGAGTAAGGGAGCTTGTGCAAATAAGAACCCTGACCTGCACATATCAAACTGAGTATATGAAGATTGTTAAAAAATTAGAAAAGTTTTGCAACTGGGCATTTTCTTAAAGCAGGAGATGAGGAATCACTTCGTTTGTTTTTAATAATTTTACTGCAATCAAAACAGAGGTAACATCAGGACAATAACCATATTAAATCATGTCAAAAGAGTCCAGACCCTGAAGTGTTTGCTTCAGCATGTCTATGTCTTGACTGCAGCCAAATATCCATTTTGAAAATATGGTGTTAATTTTTAATAGTGTTTTCCCGTGAAACAAATAAGGCTGAATTCTGCTTGCAGTTGCTGCTAAAAGGGTGTAAAGAATTACCTCCTGTGCAGATACTCCACCTCTGCACTGACATAACTGATTGCATGAGTTGACCTCATAAACTGTAGGTTTTTTTGGAATACAAAGCATCTAATAATCTACAAAATAATTTCTGGTACTTGCTCATGTAAGCTACATGGAAGCCTTATTTAAATGGATTTCAATGTGCTGCGATGTAGAACCATCTTTCCAATGAGGTGGGGCAGATCTGGTGTCTGTCTTTGTCCTACATTGAGATAGACTCATACAGCTATGGACACCTTATGTCACTCTGCAGGATCTGGCTTTGCGTGATGCAGTTTAGGGCCTTGTTCCTCAATTTTTCTCCTCAGTCTCGATGCCAGCTTGAATACCATGTGGCAGGACAATTTAAGGAATAATTGCAGAAATGTCTGTGTTCCGCTGAGAAAAAATTTCCGCTGCTGGAACTTGGATTTTGAGAAGCCTTTTAAATGTAAAATAGTAAGAAGATAGAAATAGGATGAACACTGAATCTCAGAACAATTTTTAAGTGGTATACTTCACTATATAGAGATTGTTTCCTCTGGCATTTTCCATAGTATCTGACTACCAAAGAGAAGTTTTAGAAGTTTTATATTGGCTGAGTTGTTTTGGAATTAGGTAAAGAAAAGCCTTTGGGTTTTTTTCTCTTTGCCTATGAGGTTATTTTGGTTTATTGTTCCCTAATCATTTCATGAAAGAGTTGTGCTACTTCTGTGCTGTGCAGGGAGACTTCTCTTGCTGTTTGTGGAAAGGCCAGGTGCTCAAATAAGGACCTGGGTGCTTCAACACTTCCATGTTGCATATGAACCAAAATTCAGGATCGAGGACCTTATAGCAAAGGAAGGAAGGAAGGGCCTGAGTTCCTGTAAGGAAGGCTCAATTAATTGTTTGAGTGAGACACTGGAAGAGATTGTGCTAAGTAGAAAAATCTACCTATTTATATACTCATAAGTAAAAAGGATAGGAGTTTAAGAGGGAGACAGGAGTTTCCCATGAAGGCAACTGCTGGGCTGCTATCTGCTCAGAACATCAAGCAGAACTTTGGATGCCTGCATGTGGCAGAGCATTCCTCTGCTCTCAGTAAATGTCTGAAATCCACTGACTAGCCCAGCACTTATTATGGCTGTGGGTTTTGATGTTGCAGAGACAGTTGTCCAGATTGTAAAACAAACAAACAAAAAAATATCTTTTAGAGTTTGGTTTGGTTTTTTTTTTTTGTGGTTTGGTTTTGGTTTTTTTTAATTTCCTTTTTTGATGAGAATTTGACTGTTTACAAAATTTAATGTTTAAAAGCTGAGAAAACAGGCAATTCTGTTTACTTGTTACCTATCATCTCAGCATTTCATGTTTATGTATTGAAGTACTATTTTTATTTATCTACACATATATTATGTTTTTTACCACAGGACTCCTTTCTCATTCAGTGTACTTAGTAACAGAGAACAGTGAATGAGCAGCTATTCATGTTTTCCGTTATTCTTATTGGCCAATATGTGACCCACATGTGGTGTTCACATTCAATCATTACATTGAATTCAAAACTATTAATTTCTCCATAGGCTTTCTTTCCATTGTAGCTATCATTACCATGTGAATGCCTCACAAACCGTAATTAATTAATTTTCACAAAGCCCCTGTGAGGTGAGATGACATTATTAAAAGAGGAATGAGCCACAGAGAAAAGTGCCAGCCTATATTTTGAATGCCCAAGTTGACATGTGTAAGGTGTGTTTTTTTAAGCTACTTAGCGTTCCACAACACTTTATTTGCTCTTTGTCTAGCTTCCTCTTACTTGGCTACAAGTGCCAAACAACTTCACAAATCAGGCCACAGATAGGTATTTATGAATAACAGTTACTCATTATGAAGGAGAAAATGAAGTAATATTTACCAACTGTCAAATCATGCAGATGTTGATACCATCCAGTGTTCAAAAAAGACATCTATCTACCTTAAGCTTCCATTTTCTTATTATAGAGTCCTTCCTCAATAACTGCACACCACTGAACTACTTCAGAAAGAGATCCCATGGACACAGATCCTTGATGAGTCCCTGAGGCATAAATAAGTTCCCCGGTGTTGTGATACGTTAGAAGCCTAACACAATGTTTTTCCAACATGGAAAAGAAAACACTGATTAATTAACAGCATGAAAATGGTATGTGTTTACCTGATAAATATCAACAGTTTCTCAAAGACAGAAGGCAAGCTGGCCACTTCTCTCTGCTAGAAATACGCGATATGGAAAGTCTCAGTGCAACAGGAATAGTTATACAGATCTTTTGTTTCTTTCCCATGTAGGTCTTTTGATGCCTCTTACTCGTTTTCTCACAGATATTTCTAGGGTCATTCAGAAGAAGAGTGATTTTGGCGTAGGCTGCTGGCAATTTTCGATAGTGGGAAAAAGGTGAAGATATTGTCTGATGTCTCCTGCTGAAAGCCCAGCGGAACACATGCAGTTGACTGCACCCACTGAATTGATGAGTAACTGACAGGGGTTATTGAACTGAACTTTTTGTGCAGTTCTTGTTAGAGTGTAATACGTGTATTTTTTAGAATATTCTGTAGATAGTGCATACATTTTATAATGTATAATAAAAACATTTGTCTTCATTGTCTCCTGTAAAACTTGTAACACCAAGATGTGGCTTTCAAACAGATTCCTTTTCAACAGGAGACTTCGTGACTGTAGTGATCAAAACATTTTTTTTGGTTGTCACTTGCCTTTATCTATGCCTTAGGTTTTGGGGTTTTGGTGGTTTAGGTTGTGTTTGCTGGGATTTTACTACTCAAAATTTAGTCTGTATAGTTGACATTTTTTGGAGGCACCACTGGATGACTGTCCACTACCCACACCCCAGGCTTTATCCTTATTAGAGTGCACTCAGTGTTTCTGGGTAGGCAAGTGCTTCTGACAGCTCTGAGCTGGTAGCCTTGCTGCAAAAAGGTGTCCTGACTGACAGCAAAACACTGCATGTGATACTTCCCTGTTGGGCCCCTTCAGGAGCAGGAGGGAGAGAAGCTTTGCAAACCTGCAGAAGCGCTTTGCACAGATAGTCATTGCTGGGTGTCTCTGAGGTTTGCAGTTGGGGATTTATTTATGGTAATAGTTTGGTGTCTAATTGTCTCAGTAAATTCAGACTGCTTTTCAGACACTGAAAAGTAGTAGCTTTACCTAACATCTTCTTTTTTCATGTTTGTCTTGCCATAGCATCCATAGATTGGTATTTGCTTTACTGGGAAACAGTAACTAATGACAGTGTAAACCCAAACAAATCTACTGTTGTCTTGCTTTTTCTTTTTAAAACAACTCAGAGAATTTAGGGACATATATTTATTTAATTTTGGTTGAAGATATAGATCTGTATCTCCTAGCTGCTTTGAAATGTCATGTCACTCTCTAGCTGCTATTTTACTTAAATGGATTCCTGAAGGACACTAGGTTAAACAAAGCATGACAATCAAGAAATGTACTGCTTACCTCATGTGTCTTGAATTTGCTGGTCTAAAGGTCCCTGTGATTTTCTGGGAGATTGATAACCCATTCCAAACAGGCACTGGTGGTTCAGTCAGTTGAATTTACTTGTATGCGATTTCTCTTTCAAGAATTTATTAATAAGTACTGCGTCTTTAATGATGTGCTTTGTTTACCTATATACTTCCCCTGTTTTTTGTAAAACATCAGGTAAGGTATCTCAATACTTACCATTTAGAAGAAATTTAACATAAAAAAACCCACAGCAGCCTAGTTTTTCAGTTTTGGGGCTTTGTAAAGCACTTGTTGATCACAGCCACTGATTAAGTGTATCTACAGTTCAGGAAAATTTCTCAAACAGAGGGGAAGATGTTTATAATTAAAATTTTAAATTGCATTTCCTGGCAACATGAATATTTGTGTTCTATCATAAGCAAATAGGCAGAAACAAATTAGATTACTGAACTGTCACTAAAGAAGAGCTGTTTGCTATTAGGAAGCAGAAAATTTAAAACAAGGTAGAGCATACAGAGAAGTCTAAATTGAAAGGTACAAGTAGGTGGTGAAAGGCCTTTTGGATGAGGTCTTTCTGATTCTAAGAAAAGCAATGACTCAATTTTAATAAAAGCACTGTACTATAGCTAAAATATTTCTTTTAATCTTATTTTAGCTGTCTGGCATGTAATATTTATATATAGTTGTAGCAGTTAAACTCATTTTAATGGATGAATTTTTATGTAAAAGTAAAAAAAGATGTTCTGTGCTGCAAGCAGCAGGTGTGTTTTTAATCTTTAATAGGTCACCTTCCTCAGTGCAAGCAGGCAAGCTGTTATTGATCAAAGAGGTTTTGTTGGGTAGCTCTCAGATTATTGAGTGACAAACTTTATTGGATTTGACTTAACAGAAGTCAGAAGACAGCTGAAGCATAAGAGCTTGCACTACCATCAGAGTCATTTTACGACAGCCAGGGAGCAAAGCTCAGAGATGGATACTGAGCTCTTTGCTGGCCCTTGGAGATTAACTGAACAGCCTTCCTACCAATTCCCAAGCCTGTCAGCAGAACCAATTAGATTTTCAACCAGTAGACAAGAAGGGTGGCACTTGGGGACCTTTTTGCTTTAGGTCAAAGGCTTTTCAGACTGCGATGAGATGACATTGATGATGACACGTTGAGCATTGGTTGGTTTTAAGACAAGTTAAATTAGCAGTCTTGAAATGATTCCAACTGTCTCCTGACTTCTCACTGTTGCCATATTCAGTGGATCCTGTCAGGAGCAGGTTGATGACTTAATAGTCTTTCTTGAGTGGATTTGAGCACTTTGGCTGTGTGTTTATGTGTAGTTGTCATGCTTAAAATATTCATATAAAGGTTTGAAATATTTATTTCAAGGAGCCTTCTGCAGAGTTCAGCAGTACAGCTCTCAGTGATTCTGCCTACCTTTCCTCTCTCTCTCTCTTTTTGCTGCTCTAAGCGGTTGTCGCTAAAAAATGTCTTTAACTATGTTTAATCTGTATGAAGTGACTTTTTCTTCTGACTATTGATAACACAGAGCACTTAGGAAGTTTAAGAATTTATTCAACATTTGATTACCAAAGCTCTGGATGGCAAGTTCCAATCCCACCTGTACAAACACTACAATGGTTTTGAGACCATTTCAGATTAGTAAAGGTGTATTCAGCTTGTACAGTCTTGTAAACATTTTGTAGTCTTTGATTCTAATCCAAATGGACTGTGATAGATGTGGAAAAAGGGGAAGGAAAGAAAGGGATAGGAATTAAGATGAAGTCTGCCATAATTAAATTGCCCTAGGCTATTGAAGCAAGTGAGCAGGATATCATGATGAGGCTGTTCTTTTAAAACTATGTGATACTTTACAGACATTTTCCTGTAGCGGATTGACTGCTACTCTGTTATAAAAGGAGCTAAAAAAAAAAAAAAGGAAGTAAGCTAGCTGACTTTAACTTTGTATCTTAGTGTAAACAAAATCCCAACTGTTACTAGAAATAAATTGAAGCTGTCAACATGTACGTGTTAAAATTAGCATGCCTGTAACTCTTAATATGTGTTAATAATAAATACTCAGCATTTAAAGGTAATAGCTAGAGTATTTCCTTCTGAATGCCTAAGGTTAAACTCCTACGTCTAAATCCATGTTTATTCACCAGATTAGGTACTTAACCTGTATTTAGATCTTGATGTCAAGCATTCATTTTGAAAATGTTGGTGCTATTTCTTTGAATTTTATATTCTCAACTACTATTTTCTCTCAGTAAGGATTCTTCATTTTTTTTAAGGATGGTGATTTAAAAAAAAAAGAAAAGAGCAATCACCTGGAGCTTTTAGACATTATTCTAAGAACCACAAGCAGTATAACACACAGGCGATTGACTGCCATTTAAAGTATATCAACGAATACTCCAAGCAACAATATTATTTTTCCATAGAAGCTATTTCTTTTTGCCATAGCAGCAACAACTGACCATACCCAAATCAGGGAAAAAAGGCAACAAAGGATTTGAGACATCTATCTACCATGGTAAAGGTAGGTTTCAAATGTTGCATGTTGCTAAGTGATAACATTTACATTTACTATCATCCATTCTTTTTCCTAATCTGATATTTGAAATATTTTATGCCATACTCTGTAAGAATTAATCCCAAATCTGATGTGACCACAGTCAGAAGCAGGCAGCCTATCATAAGTATAGTTTTGAAGATCAGTAACTTGCAGAATGGTCATGGTATGTGCCTTAGTTTTTCTGTTTTGTAGATGTAAATGAGTTGTAAATCTTTAGAATGAAAAGTAATATGGAGATAATTTGTCTAATACGCTTCCATTTGTGTAAGGTACTTTCCAGTTTAGTGGATAAATAGTTGATATTACTGAGAAAAATACAATTATTTAGTGGGGATTTTGGTCACTAGAGAAAGAGCAATGAATAATCTTCTGAATTGCTTTGGTCACTTCCATAAAATACTTTAAAGGTTTGTTTCTGGAGGCTGGGTATAACGTGCATTCCCTCTCAGGCCATTTTAATCTAAGCCTGTTATTTTTAATAGAAGTTCTGAATTTGAGGAGAGGAGATGCTGCATTTTGGATGAATTCAAGTATTTATATGGGGCCAGAATATTAATGATAAATAAGAAAATTGTACATATGTAACATTTTACAAGCAGTCTTGTCTCCAAATGATGAAGGGAAATGTGGGACTGGAGGATTGAATTGACTGAGTCAGTGCTACCTATTAGTGACATGACACTGGTAAGAGCAGTGGGTTATTCTCTCTCTTAATCTGAAGCTCTGTTTTCTGGACCGTGCTGCCTTCCAATGTGCTATGCTAACATTTTCATGAAACTTTTGTGACCACATGGTTCCGCTCCGTGTGTAAACCTCTACGATTGAGAATTTCCAGAATCTCATTTGAAGAAAGTCAAAGCATCTCCAAAAAAGTTAATGACATTTTCAATGAAGTATAAGCCACCAAGAGAACTGGCAGTTTCTGTCTCATGTTAAAACTTTGCCTTTTCAGCTAGAGACCTCTGTTATCTGCTTTTTTTTCACCATGTAGGTGCTTGGACATTCTCAATGGGCTCCTACCTCACCTTCTGTTTTATAAGCAAAATTATTAGATCCCCTTTCATGTTTCCCTTTAAAAAGGTCTTTATTAACTTTCATAATTGTTGCCTGAAACTTCTTGAAGTGCAGACATCGGCACTGGCACCAGTATTTACTAGCAGCCATATTAGCTAGGAAGGAAATGTAATGCCTTTTTGCGGGCAATATTTTCTGCCCAGAAATAGGAATACATTAACCCTTTGAAGAACTGTGTCTCCTATCACAGAAGTGTTTACAGAATTCATTTTTTCCTGAGTGTGTGAGTTTACATTTGGTGGTATGAACCAAAAATTGCTTGCATGCATCCAGATTATCAAGAAATCCAGACCACACTGTACCATTGAACTGTCTTCTACATGATTATCCCCTACATCAGCTTTTATGCTATCTGCAAATTATATCTGTAATGATTTTGTGTGTCCAGATGAAGATGTTAAATGACATAAGGTCAAAAATATACCACTCCGGGATCTCAGGAAAAATATATGTTCTCAATAGTAACTTCCATTTTGAGACCTTATTTATTTGTGCCATGCTGAATTTCTGTCAGTATTATTTTAGAATTGAATATTTGTTACTTTTCAGAAGCTTCATCAGCATAATCTTTATTGGACGTAATCTTATTTTGACTGCAATTAATTACATTGTCCTCCTTTAACCTCTTACTAATAGAAATCTTGTAATGGCCATCACATTACTGTATCTGGAACCAGCATCATGTTGTCAGAGCTACCTGACTTATTTCATTTTTCCATTTGTTGAATACTGATATAGTACTGTTTTCATCCAGTCTTCTGGAACTTCTCTGCAGTTCTGAGATATGTTAAAAATCAGCATTAATTGTTCTGGGAACTGCTAGGCTATCGTAAACCCCTTAGCTACAAGTTAGCCATATATATACTGATTGAAAAATACCTGACTGTAGTAACTGTTGTTAAATGTCTTCCTGAGATACTGTTGAAAATGCACTCTATCCTAATCACTTGATCAGAGCAGGTTATCCTGTTATATTTCCTAAATGCAGCAAGTAATTATTTATTGAACTTTTCAACTTCTTCTGCCTGATTTGTGATGGATACAATTTATAGATCCTCTGTTGTTCCTAGTATGTCTTGAAACTCATTTAAATTATCCTTAAATCTTCCAACAATTGATTTCTTTTTTCATCTATTTGCTCTTCACAGAAACCTGATATATCTCCTAGCTTCATTATCTTCTTTAGATATTAGATTTTTTTTAACTATTTTGTAAATTAGTGTAGATTTTTCTTAGATTTGGAAAAGTGTTTTTATGGGCATTATAAACAAGACTTCTGAACAGCTTTCATTTCCTGTGAGAATTTCTGTGTTCAAATTCTTTTCTCAGTCTGATTTAGTTTAGAATTATTTTCACATTCTGAAATTGTTTTTTTAAAAATATAAAATCTGTATTTGAGTTGTTTGAGTTTGGGTTGTGTGCCATCATTTTTGTCACAAATGTGTTGACTCATGATAGCCTGACTTTTAAATTCTCTGATTTTTAGTTCCACAGTCAATTTTCTGTCTTCAAGATGAAGTTTAATTGGTCACTTGGTCACTTGCGTGTATTGACTCTCTTAAGGATTTTTCAGTTTAGGCATTTTAATATAGTTTTAGAAATTCCATGAACTTTTAGAACTACCAGTTTCATGTTGTTGACATATGTCACATGATGTCAGTCCCTACTGAGAAGACAGAATATTTTTCTCCCCTTCACCTTAGTGATAGGAGCTTATGAGGATTAGTCATCCTGTTCTCCAGCATGAATTGGTTGTCTGTTGCACACAACAGCGAGGAACCCACCAGGGCTTTGATCTATACTGCTTGCTATCCATGACTGCTTAGTCATGATCATTGGCTTCCACCTTGGCAGCAATGCAAGTAATGTGGGGATTTATTTCAAAGATAAATCCATGCCTCTTATCCATGGAATGTCACTAATCTAGAAAAAACACACAGAGTAACAGTGTAGGAGTATATTGGAAATTACAGTTTTGTCACTGTGGATTTATTTGTGAGTATGTAGCAGTAGTGGGAACACACCCAAGCACCTTAAAGATAATGAGCTAGCATATCGGACTGAAACATTGATGGACCCAGATTTTGCCTCAAGACTATAAAGGCTCTGTTCCACCATACATGTCTGGTTGGTTCTGGGGGTCTATTGTTAAAAAGAGAACTTCAAGGAAAAGAAATAATCACATTATCAGGAAAACATTAGAAGTCCTCATCAACTGTACATTAAGGCTAATAAATAATTTGTGATGAATCCTGAGATTGTGTATCATGTGCCTGGGTTTTTCTGTCTGTTTTGTTTCATTAATTGTGTCAGTTTATGTGCATTGGAGGAAAGAGGTTAGGAGTAGGGAAGTGCTTGTCCCCACTACTTGGTACTGGTAAGGCCACATCTTGAGTACTGTGTCCAGTTCTGGGCCCTTCACTACAAGACAGACATTGAGGAGCTGAGGCATGTCTAGAGAAGGGCAGTGAAGCTGGGGAAGGGTCTAGAGATTAAATCATGTGAGGAGTGGCTGAGAGAACTGGGATTGTTTAGCCTGGAGAAGAGGAGGCTCGGAGGTAACCTTACCTCTCTCTACAACTACCTGAAAGGAGATTGTAGCAAGGTGGGGGTCACGCTCTTCTCCCAGAGAACTAATGACAGGACAAGGGGATATATCCTCAAGCTGCACCAGGGAAGGTTTTGGCTGGACATCAGGAAGAATTTCTTCAGTAAAAGGATTGTCAAGCATTGCAGTGGGCTACCCAGGGAAGTGGTGGAGTCACCACCTCTGGAAGCATTCAAGAAATGAGTCAATGTGGCACTTAGTGCTATGGGTTTGTTGATATGGTGGTGTTTGGTCAAAGGTTGGACTCGATGCTCTTGGAGGTCTTGTCTAACATTAATGATTCTATGAATTGATATTAAATAAATGCATTTCTTAAAGCAGAGAATATAATAGTATACTCTTGGATATTACCCTTCTAAATCTTAAGCTATATATGTGAAGAAACGAAGTAAAGACTAGTAGTGTCCTTCTTTCTTTCACTTAAGTTACAAATATAATCTTTCAACAACTTCTAATCTGCTTTAACATATGTGACTAGTAACCAAAGTGTTAGACAGCCACTGTGTTCTACTGGTTTTATCACTGTACTACAGTAGCAATCAAGAAGAGAGAACTGACACATTTATGGCCTGTGGCGAAGCAATTAGGAGAATCAGTACTGGATTACATCATCTTAAAGCAGATTTGTTGTGAATGAACGAAGTTAACTTTCACACCCTGGGTATCACAACAGTTTTAATCTTTTAGTAACATCTTGTGTAAAAATTAATCATAAGCTTGGCTGGATTATTTTTTGCATCCAGGGAAACATTGTGAAAAGCTGTTCTTGTGCAGTTTTTTGATATGGGGAGGATATACCATAAATCTTCCCATTTTGCTTCACTGTTTGCACAGTGTAATCACAGTGGCCTCAGTAAATGACATGTAAGTTAGATTCTCTGTACGTTATTAAAATGTGTTACTTAAAAACAGATAATGAACAAAACAATGAGTTTGGCATCACTTTTCCAATAGAAAAAAAAACACCAAACCCTCGCTCCGCTAGCTCTGAACAGGAAGGTTCAGTTTTAGGAGTTTTGTAATGTAGAAAGTTATGTTCCTCATTATGTAGAAACTTTGTTTTATTTTGAAAGTTAAAGGCACTGACTTGTGTCTTTTCTACTTTTTTTAATTTGTGCTGCATAGCTGTATAAAATTGCCATTGACAGAGAAAATTTTGTTTACAGGGAAGTTTTTACTGCTGCAAAGGTGATGAATGTCATTGGAGTGCCCTTTCTGTCACCTCGTGCTTGTATCAGAGTTATTACTAATTTGGCAGGCAAAACTCTTCCACATCTATCCTCTGGGGCTGGATGATTGCCCTGAATTCCTGTCTGTGTGAGTTGGCATTAGCATGTTCTAACTACTGAGCTTACGTCACTGTTATCTAAGCCTGGCAATACACCCTTAAATCTGTGAACATAGAGAAATCACTTTTGAAGCACTATTTCATATGCAGTTTTAGTATGCATTTAAAAAAGATTTCTTGATTTCAGACGTGTTTATATAGCATTTCTCAAAAATTACTAAGGTGAATTGAAAGGTTTTATGTACTTTTTTAACATATGGACGCAAAATAAGGTGTATATATACATATATATAATGTGTGTATATATATATACACTACATGCATGTGTTTTATTATATTGCATGTAATTTTCATTAAGATGCTATTTTCTGTTCACTGATAGAATATGAGCTATATGCCGGACCAACAAGCCAAGGTAGGATCCAATAGGGGATGATTAAGACCAGGAGCTCGTAGTGGTGTGGCTTTTCATTTGGTGTATTGAAAAGTTCTTCACCTAAATGAATTTTTTTTTTTTATCAGCAACTAGCTTTCTCTGAAGTGTTCCACTAATACCTGAAAACTATCCACAAATAGATAAATCTAAGAAAATATCTAGAAACACTTTATTCTGTTTTCATGGTAACAGTAACTTTTAAGCAGTTGTCAATACTTGTCAAAAATGCTAAAAGTATCACCCAAATAAAATAGATTTTAAACACAAGAAATTACTGTTGTCCCCACTTTTCCCCACAAAAGTGGGGAAAACACACTCTTGCACTTGTTTGCTAGAAGAAGAGCAGACTACTTGTTGGATTTATGATGAGCTTCCATGAGACAGTTTACCGGAAGGTAACATAGCTGAGCAAATCTTTGTGCATACTAAAGAGTTTTTTCTGTTGGGTCATTAATGTCACACAATGACTTCAGCTTGGCAGGCATGAGCTTAGGTAACTTGCAGACTGGATTTATGTTTCTCATTCCTGTATGCTTAGTCCAAAGGGTTGTTGAATACAGCAGTAAAATGATGAAGTGGCTATTGGAAAAAAAGACGAGGAATTAGACTCTTATGCCTGCTTAAAACTGGTAAGAATTGCAAAGATGACATTTTATGATACCAATTTGCAGCCTGTTGACGTTGTTTAAAAGAAGATATAAAATGGTGATATAACATAGTATTAGAAGAACTACATAGTTCCTTATTTGTAGGGAAGCAAGTGTGGCAATACATGGCTTCAAACTGAGACAGTAGGTTTAGATTAGGTATTAGGAAGAAATTCTTTTCTGTGAGGGTGGTGAGGAACTGGAACAAGTTGTCCAGAGAAGTTGTGGATGCCCCATCCCTGGAAGTGTTCAAGGCCAGATTGGATGAGGCTCTGAGCAGCCTGGTCTAGTGAAAGGTAGGGGCGTTGGAACTAGATGATCCTTAAGGTCTCTTCCAACTCAAACCATTCTATAATTCTGTGGTAATTATCAACAGGTGATTTTGAGTCATAAGAACTGCCATTTCTTCTCTAGACAGCTGCAAGTAAGTGGTTGAAAATAGCTGTGGAGTAATGTAGGATTAGCTTTGATTACATGAAGTTGTCAAACAGATGGGAAGAGTTTTTTCCGTTGGGGGCTTGGCATGAACTTGGAAGAGTTATAACAGAGGAAGTGGGCAGGTGTTGTTTTCCCTGAAAGCAATTGTGAAAGAATAAGTACTAGAAGCTTATTTGTCTGGCTAAGAATAGGTAAGATAACAAGGCAGTTTCAGGGTTTGAAGATCATAACTTAAATATATCGGCGTGTGGTGATACTTGCAATGAATTGAATCCTGCCTCCCGCGGGTAAGGAACTTGACTGTACATCCAAGGTCTGTAGTAGGAGAGGCAAAACACAAAAGAAAACCAGGGAAATGGAGTGCACAACAGGCAGCAGAAGGAAGACCTGAAAACTAGGAATCGATCTAGTTCTGCAGAGTCAAGTTCAAACACATGGAGCCTACATTACTTTTTATAGGGAGGATTATGCACTGCAAGGTAAAACATTCCACAGCAGCTTCTCACTTCATTTGGTAACATTTCTCCTCATCAGTGTGCCTTTGCACTAGGCTGGCCAGAGCATTTGCTCTAAACTATGGTGTCTTGTGAGGTTTCTGCCACAAGTAATTTTTCTCCTATCCCCTTACTTTTATACCAAGGTGGCTTTAACAAAAGCTGTTTCCTTCAGTATTGCTGGAGAAGGTTCTACTTTAATTGCAGCAGTTCACAGTTAATGTGTAGACAGCCGTACCGTGTAAATGCTTCACAGAGAATAAAATACCAGCCTTTTTTTCATGTATTTATTTTGCCCTTTTAAATATCTGAAGTAAAGGGATTATATGGTCAGGATTCACTGCAATGGAGTGATAAGTTCCTGAATAGGGCTATAAGTTTTCTTCAATGTGCATGGGTAGTAGTTGATCTTTTTAAGCAATTGAGTCACCTTTTAGAAAGTTTGATGTACTAATAAAACTTCTGTATAGTAGTGAAATATATCGTACAGTCACTGATGACCTAAGCGACCTCCAAATTATTAGTCAGGAAAGCAAGCAAGCTATGTTTCTGGCAACATCTGGTGGAGTTATGCTGGAATGGGCAGAAATAGCATTTGTTTTTACTGCCATACAAAAACCTTATCACTATTTGCAGCTTTTCTATCTTATCATATGGTATGGATATCGATTGTATCAGTACCATACAGAGGTGTTAGTTTATCTACTTATACTTCTCTAAAAGGTGTTACCATTCAAGTGTCATAAAACTGTTCAAAACCACAAATATTTCTGGATCATATCAATCTTGTGAATGGCTAGTGAAAAATTGCAAAACAGAAAATATAATATATTTTCCAGTGAACAAACTGCAGCAAAACCAACTTAAATCTTGTGGGGCAATATAACTTCTTTGTTTTCAGTTGTGGTTTAGGTAAGGAACAACTTAATTGCCACAGGCTTACCACTTTAGGAACAATTTCTGAGGTATATAAATTCAATAGCATTGTCTCTTCCTAAAAGTGACAACCTCTGGAGCTATTTTCCATGCCTGGCCATACCTTCACAAGGACTCTCTAATATCAGGAGGCAAAAGTCATTCCAATTTGGGTAAGACTGATGTATAAGCCCGGAGATAGAAAATGTGTCTTCACAGAGAATTACACTCTAAGTAAGTTTCTGGGATCAGGGGTTTTGAAGACAAGGGTTGTAAGAATGTCCAGAGGATGGCTAGCCAAAGTCAGATCACTAAACTCTGTTAAACTTCTGGAGACAGCAGTAATACTTCTTTTACTCAATAGGCAAAATGCTTCCACAGCAACCATGGGATGGAGCTTGCACAGAGTCCACATCAACACTATTGATCAGATACCCCATGTCTGTTCCTGGAATCAGTAATTACTCTGTTAGGTAAAGCACATACTTTTCTAAACCTTTTCAGTAGTTTTGCTGTGTCTGAAAACTAAGCCACTGAAAAGTTTAAATCAGCCAAAAGTTAATAACCAACAACATTAAACAACTTGAATGCAAGAGAAAATTTTCATAACTCACCGCGTATCACCTGATACTTTTTATTATTCTGTGAAATGCCTTGCTTAGACTTTGTGTGTCTCCCTCGAAATGTCAGTACTTTTGTTATGTGGAATGATATATCCATTTACTCTTGAAGAGATTCTGTTGTGGTTGTAGTCCAACTAATACCTCCCCAAAGAAATCAGCTCTTATCTGCCTTCTCTCTGGAACTTGGTGAAGATATCATAGTCTGTAGGAAATAAGGTTAGAAGTGAACTCCAAAGGTCATCTAATCTATCCCCATTACCTCAATATCACCTCCAGGGAACATGGCAATGGCATCTACTCCTTTTTTGTATTGTAATTCTTCCCTGCTTCATGACTTACTGCTGACAGTAACAGCATTTTTTGAAAAATGCAGGTGCTATTATTGATGGAACAGCTTCTCTCTTCTTGTGAAGGGAAGAATCAAAAACGTTTCTTGTTCTCTGTCTGTGCCACAAAGAAGAGTTTTTGGATCATGTGTTAATGTGACCAGTCCAGTTTATTCTCAGTAGTGTTTCTGAAGGAGAGCAATCTAAACAACCCTAAATGTAGAAATTTGGATTTTTTTCGTCAAAATATTCTGCACTGGAAATTGCAAGAATGACATAGATGGAATTCTCTTTGAAAATATGGTAGTTTATGGGCATTTTCTGCTTTGGAAAAAAGCCAAAGATTTATTTGATTTTATTGCAAAAAGTCTCCTTTGAAGATTTTTGGAATTTCAAAATATGCTTTTCAAAACCAACCTTTACTTAGAAATTTATAAACAAAAATAAAGACTAGAATCACAAGTCCATCTTTTAGAATAATTAAATAAAGTATTTTCTTTAGGTGAATTCCTTTAGTTGTTGTTGTGTTTCCTTCTTTAGATTTTCAATGTGTGACAATTTTAGACCAGGATCTAGATTGGAATGTTCCATAATGCCATAATTTGAAAAATATCCAAAGGCTGACAGAGACTTTAAAGTGTAAAGATCGCTTGGTACACTTGAAGAAAATGTTGTTTCTTGGTGGTTCTGTCCAGACAAAAATGTGACAAAATCACTTGTCATGTCTGCTATAATACAGGTCTAGATTTCTATATTGCTTTGATTGAGATGTCTTACACCAGATGAGTGCAACTTGATATACCTTAGATTTGATTTTGAGTTTTATTGGGTAGCCATTCATAAAGAAATACCTACATTTATGTGTATCAAGATATAGGCAGGTAGGAATTGAGATACTTCTGAAAATTTAGTTCTTAAAAAGAACATGCAAAACAGGCTTTGGTGTGCAGAAGCACATATTTCATTGTCAGATGTAAATTTGAATGTTCTTTTCTTCCATCTTTACCTTCCTAGTTTCAGACTGGAAAAGATTGTTAAGATCAATGACAATGTATCTCAAGAAGCAATAAACATCCGCACAGCTTTGAAAATCTGATCCTATAGAGCCAGGGTGTATCACTCTCTCATCTCCATCTCTGATCTGTTGCAATACTACCCTTGAGTGAATCTGAAGTAAGGATATTGTAAGTCTTCAGACATTCCTGAAAAATTAATTTGATCCATAATCTATAATGTGCTTTTGTTTGAAAATTGGCAAAAGACATTAATTTTAGTAATTGTATCAGAAGGTGTCATTGACCTTCCTTTCTAGATCAATCTGAAACCAGTATATCACAACTCAAAAGACTTCTTGTAATAGCTAAATGTTTTTGTTGCACATTGAAAATCACAAAGTATGAAAATTGCATGTTTTACTTTGCTGGTGTTTTGAATTAGAACTTGATGGCCTTTCTTTTGAAGTATTTAAAATATTATCTTGCTATAATTCTATATTCAGTAAGATTGAATGAGAAGGTTGTGTGGTGTCACTTTATACAATTGCCTTTTAATTTCTTATTTCTTTCTTGGCAAGTAAATACAATTTATAAATGTAATTGGTGTAATTATATGCGTTGAGCAACTTTATGTTGAACTTCGTGTTATATCACATTTTCCAATTATATAGTTGATTTTAATTGTATATTACAGTCTTTAAAAGTGAGTGCTTGATTCCTTCTCTCATAGAAGAGGTTGACTGTTGTTGAACTCAGCCATATCTCCTAATATAGTAAAAACCATTCTTTTCTACAGTACTATTCTTTTTCTACTTTGTGTTAAAAAGAATATGAGTTTATTTAGAATTCACATATCTGAAAAGGTAATAAAAATTTTGCACGTATTTCCACTAAATGCACATAATTATTGTAAGCGTGCAATAGCTTAACTTTAAAAAAGACTAAGGTTAGGGGAAAAAAAACCCCCAAAACATTAACACTTTTGGTATTTCTCTAATGATTGAGGTGCATACAGGGCTTGTAAACAATACTTTGTTCCTGAGGAGAGGAAAGAGCTGTGTTTACATGTGATCCCTTTAGATCCTAGACAGATGGAGACAAGTCAGCCTTCATCAGCTTCTGTCATAGTCGTACAGTCAGTGGGGCTCTCTTCCTTCATTTTTCTTTTGGTGATTTTGTAGCAAATACTAAGGTAAAACATTGTAATGGACAATATCCTTTTGGGACTGTATTTTGTTTCCAAATAAATGTAATCTTTTTTCTTCTCCCCCGCTTTTTTTTTTTTTTTTTTTGGGGGGGTGGGGGAGAGTGTCAACTCCTTCAAATGTATTAAGCTTAAACCCCTCTCTTTTAAAATAGTACTCTTGAGGGTTTGTATCTGCTCATATTATCCCCAGCTTCATGTTTGCAGTTTCTGTTAAAATTGTTTCGTAGGACATCTACATGTCTTTCTAAAACACACACTATATTCTAGAGTGAAGGTACATTTTTACATCATTAAAAGGATATTTGGGTGAAATTGTGCATCACTTTTGCCTTTTTAATGTCTTTGCAGCTCACAGGTGCTATTTAGCTTCAATTGTCCTCCAGGATCTCTGTGTTTGATGGTTGTGCGAAGTCAGAGAAAGGAAAAAAAAAACGCACAAAACCCCATTGTCTAGAGTTAGTAAGACAATTTTTATGCACAAAGAGCAAGACAGATACTGAAACACATAGTCAATACCCCACCATAGTGTATTAGTAGAGAAGTTTCTGTAGGTAATTCTTTCCAAAAGTGGGTATGCAGTGCTGCTGGTGATATTGTGTTATGTGAGCTTTTGGAAGTAACAACCTACTGTGTGTAATATAGAAAAATGACAACACTTCATAGGTGCTTTCATGCTGTAGCCTAGTGACAGTTTTGGTCAGGGTTAAATGAATTCATTAGGTTCCATTAAAACAACTGTAAATCTGAAATTTTAGCGATTTTGATGTACTTTTTTTCCCATGAATTCTGAATTGTAATACTTTGAATCAGGAATGTTTAAAAATTATCTTAGCAACATTGTTGAAAAATCATATACATAAGCAGTTTTAAAATGATGAAAGCTGTTCTCCTATTTTAGGTCAGTCAAAACAATATAAATGTCTTCAGGTTCTTCAACAACTAGCAGTAGCTGAAGGTTTCTCTCTGCCTTTTCTTCTGATAGTTTGTCTGCAGCAACAGGAATGAGGTGTTAAAACAGCAGCAGGAGGAGGTAGAAATACCAGTGATAATTTGATCTAATATAATTTATTTAAGACATTTTATATTGACCTCACTTAGGATATTAATTGCAGATATATTAATATATTTTAAAGGATAACACCATTTTAAGAAGATCACTTTCATCTATAGTTTTTTTGATTCTACAGTCACTATTTACTTTAGAAAGTGCTACCTACAGAGCAAATGAAACAAACCGCTCTAAAACTTCTACATATAGTTTGAACCACAGAATAGTAGTTCCAAATTTCCAATGCATAAACAGTGAGCAGTTTGACTTAAAGAAAGTGTAAAGATTTGTCTCTTAGGAATTTCAGTGGATTACGAAAATATATTACTTCTTTACTTGAGTATTTGCTGCAGATCCTAACAGAATACCCATTCCGATTTTCTTTTGCTGTTGTTCTCCAGAACTGAAATTTTCTTATTCAGCAAGAGCTGATGAATAATGTTCTCCTATGGAGTATTCCATAGACAATGTCCTTCTTCCAAAATTGCTGCTACCTCCTATTGCTGTCAATGGGATTGAAGCCACAGTTGCCCTCAGCAAAGCTACACTTCTGCAAAATGACTAATGCTTCCCATTGTTTTCAATATGAGTGGAACTGCTTTTAGATAGAATAATTGTTCCTGAAGCACAAGAAATAACAAAAAACTTAAGCCAGCAACAGTGACTATATCATAGATGCTGGATTAAGATGTTAATTTGTCTTTCAAAATCAGTTTTATTTAATCTAAAATTGCAAATCCTGTTATGTGAGAATTGTATGAAGTTGCAAGATTGGTAAAACTAAAATGTTGTGGGAGATATTGCTGAGTGCAGTGATATATTTATTTCTGTCACTTTCTTGGGGTTTTATCATTTTTATTTTTTAAATTTGTTTTCAATTCACAGATGGGTACTGTTTTTACTTTTCATCATCATTTTACCTTACCTTTTCCCTTGTCTTTCATTTAATATAGTACTTCTAGAGGGAGTCATTACCAAAGAAATAATACAGAGAGCAAATATCCAGGACAGCAAATTAGATGCCACTCTTAGTTATTCAGAAATGTAAGGAACAAATTATTATAATCTACTAATATATGTTATGCTAATTAAAATTATCATCAAATAAACCCAAAATGTCTCTCACTGAAATAATGCAGTTATTATAAACAAAATAAACTACAACAAAAATTCTATTATAAATACAGTGAACATAACCCATGTTTTGTTTATTACTAGACATTTAGTATATTTTATTGTGTTTTAAGTCAGTAATATTAGTAGTTCAGGGATGCTTCAGTTACTGCTATGAGACTTAGGAGTGTTTTGGGACTTTTAAGAGGTCTTTCCCCTTTTAGTAGCTTTTTCTTTTTCAAACTGTTTCAAGACTTATTGTGTATCTGACAAACTGTAAGAACAAAAAACAGAGTAATCATTCTTTAAAATCATTAAGAAGTAGTTAATATTGATGTTTATAAAGGGGGAAAATGGAATACTCTTCTTTGTATTACTGCTTTCAGATATCTGAAAATAGAGTGTTTGCTGTTGTTTGATCTCTTGACGTCAAACTGCTTCTTGCTGGAGGCAACAGTGCCAGTAGAGCATTTTGACCTTGTTTTCTTCTATTTTGTCCTTTTTTTGTGCCATTTGTTAACATAAACAGGAAATACACATATTTTTAAATGACAATTACAAAACTAAGGCCATATATTATTTCTAAAGAGCAAAGCAGAAGAGATTTTTTTTTCCCCTTTTACTAGGGTATTTTGTTAATGAAGCTTGTATTGATGACCTCAAAGCATAAACAGTAATCTCAATGAAGGACTATGACACATGATCACAAAAAAAGGAATGTAAGAGTTGTAAAAACAAGAAATTAAAGGAGGAATGCTTGCATTCCCTGTCATTTTCCTGAGTGCAACTTAATGGACTTCAGCAAACTCTTGCCTAGTTTTTAGTGATGAAAGATCAGATTTATTTCCTGTCTGCTTAATTTCTTTGTTCACATTGGTGGTATTTATGATTCTAATAACATAGAAGCATTAAGATCCTATAGCCATAAAATAGCTTTCTGTCTGTATTTTGTGACCTCTTTTCATATAATTGCAGCAAAGCAATAGCCATAAAATGTCAAAATTAATTCACCAAGGATATTTAAATCCTTAGTTTATAGGTGGTAAGGGAAATGGATTTCCCAGGCCAAGAAGTATGTTGTCTTTCCTGTGCTGGGATAATCTAGCAATCAGCCCAAGGAAAGAACGGAGGGCCAAAAGATAATACATTAGTTTCTTCTATAATACAAGCTCTTTCAAAAAAGATGATAATATATACTGACTATAGCATAACTAAATTTAGCATTTGTTTGTGAAAAAAATTTTTTAAAAAAGAAGGAAAAAATGAAAAATTCATTGGATGCTAAACTTCAATGAAGAATAGAACTGCTAAGGTAAAAAAAAGTAAGATAGTTCTTTTTTTATACCTTAAAAAAAAATTGTTGATTTTCATAAAACATTCATACCGCTGAGCAGAATGAAACTGGGAAGCAAGAATAAGCAAATGCTACTAAATGGCAAGGAAACTAGTTGAACCATTAAAAAGGCCTTTAAATTTGTGAAGCTAACCCTGCTAAAACTAGTAGCTAGACACGTAAATTATAGCAGCCTGACAGTAAAAGGGGAACTGAAAAAACAGAGTAAGTTTCTAAGCTGAAACTTAGGTACATTCAATCCATGGGATATAGGATATTTTTAAAAGACTAAATGGATCTAATGGATTACCAGTAATAATGGGGAGTAATTAACACAGAAAATAACATTGCTGGGATACTGAACTAAGATGGAGGTATTAAGAAAGGAGTAAGTCATTAAGCGTACATGAAAGTCTTCAGGAATTTTTAGTCAGGTTATGTATGAAAGAATCAAGCTCCTAACAAAAAGAAGTCTCATCTTCGAAGCAGTCATAGGAGGGTGGTGGATAGAAAATATCATACTTAAATCATTTTTTCAAGCTTCTAGAAATTATTAGGAGGATTTCAGATAGAGGGGTTTACCTTCGTCCTTGCTCAGCTGGGCAAACCAGTAAGCAAAAAAGAACACTTAACAGCTGGAAGATCACATTATGATAGCATCAAAATTTGCATGGGCTCTTGCAAGCAAAAGTATATTCTACTACTCTCTTAGATGTATTTAAACATGACAGTACAGGACCAGAGGATATAGTGTTCGAGTGCTCTTCGTGAAAAAACTTCTTTTAAATGGACAGTTTTGAGAAACTATTTAGGAGTCCTGCATGTGGTTTCACCTGGAGAAGTGTTCATTCCTGTTCATTTGTCAGAGTAGAGTTAAGGAGGAATAATGTTTCCAAACTTTGTGTATGTGACTATCAGATGTGTTGATTTATGCATTCTGAATGCCCAACTATCTCTCTATTGAACACATGATATATTTATGCAACATCTTGCTACGTAAAAGAGCAGTTATTTCTCGGCTGGAAAGTGAAGCATGCAACAAAAAACTGGAATCCTTGGCTAAAGCACAGTTTTCAACATAGGGCAGCTGCCATATGCAGGTACACTACAGACCATTTAAGAAATTAATTTCAGGCTAAGAGAGCATACACAAATGTTTTTCATGCACATCTAAAGAAAGGATAGTATCTTAGGATCATCATGTCCCAAAATAAGATTGTGTTCCTGGGGTCCAAATTCGAAGTAGTTAAAAGGATAAGCTGAAACCAAATAGTTTACGGTTATTTATTTGAATTGTTATAATTTGTAGACTGTTAAAACTTAGGTGATGAGGTTAGAGATCTAGTGACCTTTGGGCTTCCATTATAGTCAGTGGAAAAGGTAGCCATTTCCAGAGTACAGTTCAGAAAATCTTTCTTAGATCTCTGCTCTGATAAGCCCCTTCTTTCTCCATGGATTATCTGGAAGCCAAGGCTAAAAACATTTCCTAATATTGCTACTTAAGTAATTTGGGTAAACTTAGGTTGCAAAACCACTCTTCAATACTTGAGCATATAGCAAAAGATATTGTTGTGAAGAGCAATAAGTGAAAAAGATAAAGAGGAGGCAAGGCAGAATCCACCACAAAGCAATGAAATGACTGTTTGAAGGCAATGTGGAAAGTCCATATTTATTCTGGGAATAGAATGTGGATTTGCACCTTGACTTGCATGAAAACAATTACTAACCTTACACAGAGGTGCAAATGACAAAGATAAGGTCAAAGTGACTTGCTTATGGTCACATGAGCAGTGTGTAGCAAATTCAAGAATTACACTAGGGGTTTTTTCATTCCCAGGTCATATTTGCTGCCCTACATTGACTTCAGTGCAGATTTGTCTAAGTCTTAGGTTTTACTCTTACTCTATTAAACTGACAGTTTTCTGATAGATCTGGAGTTGTTGTGAAATGCTAAATAGGAGTCATGGAAAAAGCTGTATGCTTTTTTGTAAAACAACAGGATTTGTCATACTGTATCAGAAAGAACACGTCAAATTCACTAGTGACCATTCCTCGTGTTACAGAAAAGTAGAATACCTTCTGTGTTCTATCAATTCTTGCAGTACTTCCTGTGAAGGCGTTCTTTCTGTAAACCTGCAGAAGTCAGTGCATTGTCTGACACGTGATACAGAATGATCTTATTTAACATGTGTAATTATGAACACTATTAATAGATCAGAGGACCCCTTTGTCTTAACTGTTTTAAATGGTATAAATCTTTACAGCAAGTTTTCTGGTGTGTACGGTTTCAGAACGGGGCTACGGTGTTGGATATAATGAAGTAAATTCAAATGTATTTTCACTGGAAATGGTGCCCTCATATATGCAGAGGTGAGGATCTTTCTACTATTTAATGATATTCTATCTTGCTGCATTGTTATTTTTCTAGGTCTTTTCAGATACTTCTATGTAGTACTTAATCTTGTCTTCAGTTGCATTCCTTTCTGAAGTTACTAATTTTTATGCCACTCTGAGCTCTTCTAGGCAATTGAGAGTACTGGAATAATGCATACCATTCTCTGTTCCATCACTTTGGGATATTGAATACCAAGTATAAGAGAGGTGCAGGGAGATAGAAAAAGAAAGTAAGAAAGAAAGATTTTAGCCATTATTTTTAGTTTTATTTTGCTTGTTATATCATTTTTATTGCATTTGGTGTGGATGAATGTAGTAAAGCAAAATTATTTATCTAGTCCTTGCCATGATGTAGATTAGAATGAAGGGCAGGTGACTTATCTAATTTGCACAGTGACACAAGATTAAGAACAGGTTGCTTTAGTACAACAACACTTCTATATTTTTTACTTTGCATTAGTGTAAGGAACTCACGTATGCCATAGTAAAGAAGTAGTCTTTCATATATGTGTATGTGTGTATGCACGTAGTATGAAACCCTGAATCATACTGATTTCTCTTTTCATATAAGTATTATTAATGATTCTGCCTTTCTATTTAGGAAATATATATCTCAGAAACAGAATTACTTTAAGCCAATAAATATATTTTAGACTATATTGTATTGTCATAACGTGTCCCTAAATTTAATATTGACTTCATTCTTTTTATTTTTTTTTCTAACTTTTTTACATTACTTATTTAACCAAAGACATACATAATAGTTAAAAATTGAAGTATGCAGTCAAGGCACCTGGCCAGATCAATGACAATTTGTTGGAATATTTGGAATATTTGTTCAATGGTGTACATTCCATTAGAACTTGATGCAATCACATGTCAAGGCATATACAGTTTCCTGGATGTTATATTAGAATTGCTTATTACCTAAACATAGCAGAAGTTATGTATCTAAGTAATCCATTGTTCTGTCACTGATTCATATTTTTGTCATGAGTGGTATGCTGTCAATTCTGTAATTGATATTTAGTAATATGTAATATTTTTTTTTAAAGAAAATAACTTTTTTAAGTCTACTTTCTTGAGGACTTTGGAAAGAACCACTCATTTATATGTCTTTCAGTAACCAACTTTGTTGTGTCAAGACACACTTTTTGTGCTTCCCAGGAGTAGTACACTCTTGAAGTAACTGCATGTTCCAACAAGTGATAGTAAGACCTCTGAAAATACTTCTGGGTTATTTGTTACCCAGAATATGTAGTTTGAAAATATTCTCCTCAAGAGGGGACTGTTCTGCAAAAAATCACATTCAAGATGCTATGTTTTGAAAATGCCACTACATGAATTATACTGTAAACTGTTGCTAATACAAAGTGCAGAAATCTATAATCCTTAATTAATGTACCTTGTCAAGAGCAGCTCTTGGATGCCAGAACCTCTCAGGTTTGTTTTACACTTCTCCCATACTACGTATTAGCAGGTGCTTTTACACTATAAGAATTTTCCCAGTGATGTGATGAATTATATTATGTAAATTTTGCAGAGTTAGAGCTATCATACTACTACCAGAGTACACCAATTTGTTGAATTTTTATTTTGCAAAGACCACACCTGTTAGTAATTCTTAGGAAAATATGAAGAAAATATGCTAAGAGAAATCTTTTGAATTTGCTCCTTTTGGCTGATGGCAATGAACTAAGTCACATTTCTAATTTCTGTTTTATATAATTTTTCAAAAGTACAGTATAATCTGTTACTACTCTCACTTCTATCTTTTCAAAATTGTCAGTAAAAGTGAGGCAGAAGTTGTATATTAAGAATTTAAAAGTCTGCTTAATGTTGTGTACTACCTGTATGAAGGATAGGAAATAACAAAGTTATAATGCATTATGTTCAGGTTGAGTAATGATACTTCATGATTTTAGTGTGATAAAATAAATATTCTGGTTCTAGCTTCTTTTTATGTAATAGAATATTCAGATTTGTATATAGATTTAAGTTTAGATTAAGTTTAGAGCCAGACTTTTCCTATGAAAACAGTCATTAATTTGATCAAACTAGAATAGAAACAGCTGCTTTTCTATCATTACTTGCACTGAGATTTTTCTTTTGTGGTAACAATGGCATATGTAAAGTGAAGCCTAAAGAAATTATATGCACAGTAACTTACTAAAACTCAGTTTTGCTCATGCGTCTTTTAGAAGCTATTTCATATCTTCGAATCTAATTAACTGCACTCTGAAGTTCTTTGAAGGAATATATTTTGAGTACCAGTGAGATCATTCACTTTGCAATGGAAAGGGCCAAAAGGGCTCCCTTTTGCTTGAACACTTATGCTTAAAAATTTGTCTTTATTTTTGTATGAACTGTGGGGTTCCATTTTAATAAGTGAAGTCTTGTGGTCACTTTAAAAAAAACCCTTCCAGTTTCTTCTGTAAAATTCAGTACATAGTCGAGGAAATCAGCCGTTGTCTTGTAAAATATGATTTGGAAACAACGCGGCAGTATTGCCTAAATTACAGTCCAGTCTTTGTAAATTCTTAGGCAATTCTAGATGAAGTTACCAGTGAATGCTTCCTGTAATCTTTAATATTGTTCTTCTACAGTCCCTGACTGACTGGTGAAATGATAGTGGCTTTTGAGAAGATCTTAGCAAAATGTTTTCTCTTAATGACTATGTTCATACACAGTGAGCTAGTCAGACCTTTTATGGCAACCATCCACTTTAATAGATTATTTTTACTATGCTAATAATTTTGTGCAAGTGACGTTTCACACTTTGAAACATTTTGCTTATAATTTTAAAAATATTTGCAGAACTCTTTAACATTTGTACATGATAACTCTTGAGAACTGGATATTCAAATCTAACTTTTATTTAGTTTCTCTTTAGTCCCCTAGTAGTTGTTATTGAACTTAGAGACGTTTATAGATATCCAAGGGATCAGCTTGTAGAAAAGCTGACCTTCTCTGTACAGCAGATACAACCTTCCAATTCAGAGATATGCCAAAAGTACAACGTCTGTATGTTATTTAGTGTGATAAAGAAAGGAGCATTACTAAATTTTCCCATGGCTGATTACCTCCTTATGAACGAGAAGTTCTTTTAAACCCAGCTCTCTGAAAGACTCGAGAACTATGCAAAACACTAAGGGAATTTTCTCTTTGGCACCAAGGAACAGGCTCTAGGACTAGCCATACACTCTAACTTAAAGATTGCAAGGACTTTAGAAATAGGCTGGTGTCAGATACCGAGAGAGCAGCACTAGTGCCTCAACTGTTTAGCACTCCTAATCCATCAGCTTTGTAGACATAATCAAGAATTGCAATATTTTCTCCTTTTTATGTCATCGTATTCTTCCTTTTCTTTTCTGCATTTTAACCCAACCAGAACCACCGCCATGACTTTCAATTGATGTTCAAGGCATGACCCGTAAGCACCTTTATCTCTTCCACTTCCTTTCTCCTCTAAAACCTTTTCCTCTGCTCTCCCTTTCTGCTTCTCTCTCCCACTTTAGGTCAAGGGATATTGTTGGTCTGAAGAGTGCTGAACCATTTAGATGCAAAATGGGACTTTGCTGGGCCATACTCCTCATTACCTGCACAGGGTTCAATGTCTTCTGTTAGGAGGTGAGGTATCAGAAGCCAAAGCAGATCTCTGCTAGTCAGTGTGTGCAGTGGGAAAGCAGAGTCTGTATCTCTGACTTCACTTACGGATCCCTGCACCCTGGACACGTGCAGTTTCCCATCCGTATTTTTTCCAAATGTTAAACCATCCGGGAAAGTATCCAGAAACTCTGCTGCGTTTAGTGCAGCAGACCTAGAATTGCTCATTTGGAAGTTTTTCAGACCTGTCTCCTGGCATCTGTCACTGTGTTTACAGTACTGCCTGGGGTCAGCTTGACGGGGAATGTGCACCTATGCACTGCCACGCGGGGAAGAGGCGGTGGTTGCTCACCGGCAACTCTCCAGGTACAATTTGAAATCGTTCCTGGTCTGCCGGGTTCGGTTGCAGTTCCGTGGCTGAGAGCAGCCTAGCGGATAGGAAATGTGCTATCTTACATATCCTTCAACTGAGCAGGAGGTTAGGTGGGGCTTGTATATGCTGTCTGTAGCTGTGGGAGGGGGAAACCGCCTCTAGCCTTCAGCAGCTCTTCATGCGAATATTCATCGAGACAAATGATTTTGAAAGGGCCTGGTTGCTGGAAACATTTCCTTTTTTAATGTTTTAAAGATTAACTAAGTTTTAATTGCCTAAAAAAATCTGGATTTAAATACCAAGTAATTATAATCTATTACCAAAAAATCTCTGATGTGTATCAGAAATAAGCAAGGTAGAGAAGTCTACTTCTTTTAATATTTCTTCCAAGTCTATAGGAGGCCTAGTGGGGAGAATATTTACCATGCAGATCTTTTGATACACAATTTTGTGGTGTGATACGCTTCTATTGAACATTGTCAAGGAGACTAGCTATATCTCCCCTTGTTTCCTTTGTAAGTGTGAATGGGAGATGCAAATATACTACTGCAGTCACAACATTCTGCAATTATAATACTAACTGTGCTGAAGCTTGGACAGAAAAAACCCCAGGTATTTTGGAAATTGTATAGTAAAACCTGGCCATGGTAGAGTGCTGGTCTATTCTCTGTTGGAATTTAGCTTGTTTATGGCTAGAGAAGATACATACTATTCTCAAATCTAAATTGT
This sequence comes from Pachyramphus minor, assembly GCA_013397135.1. NCBI lineage: Eukaryota > Metazoa > Chordata > Aves > Passeriformes > Tyrannidae > Pachyramphus > Pachyramphus minor. Next base: position 220,369 of record VYXB01000122.1, on the reverse strand, counting down.
CTTTTCTTTATCATTGACTTTGTGGAAATCAGTGAAGTTATGCAAAGGTTAAATCAAGGTGAGATTAGAATCGGAATTTTCAACTGCAAAATTATATATACAAAATTAATGCTAGGTTATGAAAAAGCATGTCAAATAGAACATTGAACCTTATTACATGTTTCAGTTGTAAGTGATTATTATATGTACGTGCATATCCAGGAACCGTTAGATACCAGGAAAGTATTCAGCACAGGTTTACTTCACTTTGCAGTTTATGTGGATTAACAAGATAGCGAATGTGAGTTTTAGCCGTGGTGACTTGTATGTGGTTTCATGATATGACCATCTGTCTAATGCAGCAGACATTACCTACAATTCTCTTAAAATGATCCAGTGCCTATCATAAAAAGTGAGGTTATTTGCTTTTTAAAGAAACAGCATGATAGCACTTGGCGGTACACTCCAGTTTACTAGCTAATGGGTCAGACAGGCTAAGATGGCTCTTCTGTCCAAACAGAAGGGTTGAATGTGTTGCTTCTCTCCTGTTTCTGAAGTGTGTAATCTAGTTCCCCAGACCATCTGCTTGTTTGCTCTAATATTTCTCCTCTTTATCCTGTCTAACAAAACTAAGGTGTACAGCAATACCCAGGGGATAATTGGAATGGTGCCTTTAAGTTGCACCTGTTCAGCCATTTTGGCAATAGATATATAGATAAGTTTGTTTCATATTTAGTATTTCTTTCCTGAAAGAAAGAAAAGTTTTGTTCCCCTAATAAGCAATATTGCAGCAATGTTAATGTGTTCTCTGGCACATATGTTCCCAAAATTTGTAGTCGTTACTAGCATTTTATTGGGATAGTTTGTTTCAACAGTTGACAGATGAATAAAAAAAAAATCTGATATTGCAATGTGATATTGCTGCTTTGATGTCAGTGAATACCTCAGTAAATATCTCAACATTACGTAGAGGCTATCATGATGTGTTACTCCTCTATAGGATAGAATAGGTTGAAACTCCTATGGTTTAAATATCAATTCAGTAGAAAGAATAGTTTATTCTACAGGATTTATTTAATAAAGAAGAAAAATAAAGAGAAAACCCAAGCTGAACCTCTGGAATTGTTATTAAGTCAGAAGAACACATTTGTACAAACACTGTTATTAAATAAGAAGAAAGTATTTATATAAACAAATTGGCATTGGTTCCCAGAATGTTGTTAGGAAAAGAATGGCTTAAAAACAGTCTGTCATTAGTTGAAACTTGTCAGATGGCAAATCTGTAAATAGCCATGCTAGGTTCATTCAAGTGCTGTGACTATGAGATGAAGTGAATGTACCCAGCACTGCAGCAGTCAGGGCAGTGTAACACTTTGGAGCCACTCTTGTGGAAAGAGAAGCTGGAGAGGACAGAAGGTGAGCAGTGATTGCATTGGTCATGTCAGGCTGGGCATTTTGGTCCTGGCAGACCTGTCAGAGCAATGACTGCCCCCGAGGAGGTTTAAATTCCACTGGATGGTTTGGAAGTTATTTTGGAGGTATAGTTGTTGAAAGAGAAGCTGGTAGTAATAATTCTGCAAACCATTGCTTCCTACAAGGACTCTAGGATGGAAAAAAAAACATAACATGCATACATGGTACATTTATATATATATTCAAAAACTCAGCTTCCCAGATGTGCTTCTAGGTGATAAGTGGAAAGCATTCAAGATATGCTTTGAAAAACCATTATCCCAGCACCACATTTTCGTTCCTAACCATTTTACTCAAGTCAGGAGAGCCTTGACTCTATCAATGCTGCCACCTTTGTTTTGTTTACTGTGCTATTTTGTGTGTGGAAAGCAGGGAAGTAGTATGCAATTAGGTACAGAGTTTCTACTGGAGGATATCAGAAGAGTGTCATTGGAAGTCTTCATGTCTGAAACAGTTATTAGCTTTCTCATCTTAGTAAAGGCTCCCATATTTTATTCAAACTTTTCATAGTTTCTTTGTTGTAGTGTCACAAAAGCAATAAACTAAAAAAAAGAATACAATTGATGGAACTTTTTTTTTGTTTCTAAAAAGTTGAAGTGGGCATGACTAAATGGGAAACTACAAAACTCTCTAGACAATGGAGAATATCACTTTTGTTTATGTCTTGTCACTCTCATGTTTCTTGTCAAACTCTGGAATAATAATTCTTTTTTGTTTAGGGTACAAAACAGGGTCATCTCAATTGGATATTTACAAATATCCATTTGGTCCAGATATTGTTACAATGACACCAATGTGTAATGTCATTGAAAATAGGGTACCTTCTGCTTTTCTGTGAGTGTTTAGATTTCATTTTCCAATTAAGTCTGAAACTGAAGGGGGAAAAAAAAGGTAAGACATATGTCAAACCTATTGCAATCATTTTTTGCTGTGCAAATAATTATTTTCTTTCTAGGGAAAATCATAAAAGAAGGATGATTCTATTCTATTTTTTTTCCCCTGCTACTGTTTTGGGTAGAATCTGCTAGCCTATGCACTTCAGATTTAACTTTACTGTGAATCTGTCTTCCTTACCAAATGGATTGTAATTTTCTGAACCAACCTTTCCAGTTGAGGCTAATCCTTTTAGGAAGAGGTAATTTTCCTGTTTATCTTAATTGACATGTTCCCTAAATTTCAATCTCTACATTAACTTGACCTTAATTATATGGACTCATTGATAAAATGAAGGTTACCCAGGCAAGCTCCATGCATGATTAATATTTTTTTTGTGTTTGTAAAGATTAAAAATCTGAACCCTCTCTCTAATCTTTGCCTTCAATCATTTCTAAAAATGAGTGTAAAGATTATTTATGGTGTTTGCTGGTGCTTGTTTAGGTTCTTAAAAAATAAATATTGTATGTAAGATAAATACTTTTTTGTGAATCTGTGTATTTCTATGTCTCTCTCTCTGTAAGAAAAGTAAACTTTGATGTTGTAAATGCCATAATTTAGTCTTGATAGGTTTCTCCTATCTAATTTTTAAATTTTTAAAATTATTTTTTCTCCAGTCAAATATATATTACATACAGGAATAGATTGTTGCAAGTTGAAAGTCTTTTGGCACTATCTGGGCTTAGCAAACCCTGGTGCGTGAAGCAGAATAAAATCATCATAGAAAAAAAGATAGGCTAATTTAGTGCATAGCTAAATTTCATGCATATAAAGAGCAACTTGAACATAAAACTTATGTTAAGATAGACTGGGTTAGTCTGAAAGTTTTAGCTGCTGAATCATAGCTTTTAATCAGCATTTATTGGGAAAAAATTGCTGAAATACTTCTCATTTGAGCTACTGACTTTAACTTAGAGCAAACAGTAAATGCCTAAAATTCATGCATAGAAATTCATTCTCGCAGTCACAGAAAGTTGAGCAGTCTTGGAAGTAGGAGAGGACTTCTTGCTCAAGGTGGTTTTGTCCTGTACAATTATTAGACAGAGACTATGGTACTTTGGGAAAATCTAGCACTGCTGTTATTATCAGTAACATTCATAGCTGGTTTGTAGTAAAATGCAAGCCACTCTGGTCTGTGAATAAATATCTTTCTGACTGCACAGGATGATAATTGCTCTGCCTGCACTTTCTTTGGCACCTACTTATCTCAGCTGAAATGATTGATAAAAATATTTTTGTACTGATGTTGAACACTTCTAAATTATATAATGATTTTTGTATTATTTCACATTTACTCCAAAGAAAGTTCATGCTAAATTGAGTTTCGCTGCTGTCAGTATCTTTATTAATCACAATAGGAAAAGTATGGTGTGTTTCCCACCTTTTTGCACCAGATCGATTTTTACAGCAAGACTTCCTCTTTCTTTTTTTTGGAGCGACATGGAGAGTTATGTATGAGGATATCAAGTCACTGACTTCAAACAGAAGACAAATTCACTAAAGTGAAAATGATTGTGATAGTTCTCTAATTTCCCCCACAGTGTATGTAAAACTGACTTTTAAAGTGTTTAGTGGATAATGGATCATGTAAGGTCAGTACTAGCCATAGCTGTTATGGCTATTATTTTCTCCTTTCATGGGAGGGTGCTCAGCAAAATGAGATTGTCACGCTCTTTTTTTTTTTTGAGAGGACAGCGACAGACAGTTAAAAGCCTCTTCATGTAAGGATGTTATTTCATAAAGACACCAGCACTGGATTATCCCCTTCACTTTAAACTTCTGCCAGCTTGTACAAAGAGATAAAACAAAATAGCCCCAATCCCAGGGGTGGAGAAGTGCTGGCCAGATCTGCCCATGTCCACAGCTTTCATTTTGATTAGTCACATGTGAGGAAAATTCACTTAGGCTGAGAGGTAAATTTAATACCAGTTATGCCCATGCTGTTCATATCACAACCATTTTCACATGATGCCACTTAATTCCCTAAGAAGCAGAAAGGTAAATCGGTGGCTGGCCAGCTAAGGTGTCATAATGCATTAGGACCAGGGCTCGCTGCAGGGGATAATGGTTCTGATTGCTGTTGACTCATGTCTCCACCAACTGCCTCATGTAAAATAAGTGACATTTAAAAGGCATCAAGATGTGAGAAGAGGTGAAAAAAAAAAGGGGGGGAGAAGAAAAAGCAGAGTACTAAACTTGCCACTTGAACATAAAGTCCCTTTTTCACCTTAAGTGGTATAAAAATGATAACTCAACATGCCATAGGTGACCTGCGCTGTGCTTTGAACTTCCTGTCTTGTGTTTTTAGAGAAAATCTGTAAAATTGCTTCTGGGAACTGCTCCAACATGTTATCATTTATTTCCCATTTAATTTTTTTTTTTTTTACTTTTATTTTTTTGCCCTTGGATATCAGTCTATTCATCTTTTAAAAAGCTTAAGGCTGAATCATGTTAGGTGATGGTATACAACAAGAGGCAGCCTAGTCTCTGAAGGCCCATTTAAGTCTATTTTTATAAAGAGAATCAAATTCCAGTTTACAGTAAGCATATGCTTCAGTTGACATCTGTTTCTAAGACTTGGATGCTTTGTTTGCATAACAGGCACCAATAAATGGCCTTGTTTTAAGTCTGCTCACTCAGTTGTATTTGGGTTGTTCAGCTGGGGATTTGAGTTGCAGCTGATCCCCTACCGCTCATAGCAGATAGGAAAGGGAAGGAAAAAAATCTGAGAAACCCGGTTGTATTTATTAATGCAGATTTTAAGATTCTCAATAAACCACTTTCTTTTTGTTACATGACTACTAAATACTTGTTTGCTCATGCAGAGAAGTGTTTGGAAGTATCAAATTAAAGATAATAAAAAGTTTGTTTGTTTTTTTCAATGTTGTATTTAATAACGTTTGTATCTTTCTCAATTGACCAAGCCTGGTACATATAATGCTGGGAATTAAATGCCTGATACGTGTAAGAAATGCATTTGTTATGGCAACATGTAATTACATAGTAATTTTAAAAAATTCCTTTAGTTTTATTTAAGTACCGTGTCCTGCTGATGCAGTCTAAAATATTTTGTACACAAAATTGCATTCTATCTGCTTTTTTGGGAAAGCAAATTCTGGACTTCTCAAGATAAAATACGGAACTCTAGCGTGCAGAATGTAAGTCCTTCTCTGTGAAGTGAGGCATTCTATTGCAATTATATGGTATTTCTCTCATGTATAATATAATTTAAATACATTTCTATGAAACCTAGGAAATGCCTGTAGACGAACAAAAATGTATTGGTAGTATCACAACTGTATAATTACCTTGCTTAATAACTACTGTAGTTTTTAAAAAGCAATAATATCAGCACTGCTTCCTTTTTAGTACTTTGAACTTCCCTCCCCACCCCCCTTCTAAATTATTGTAAAGTGCTCTCTAGGAGCGTACAGAATATGTAACATATTTCAAGTGGATTTACTTATCAACTTTTTCTAGTGATACCAACAGCAGTAGTGTGAAATATATCTACTCCATTTACTCTTACCCATTGCACCTACTTTCTTTTTCCCTTTAATTTTTATATATGGTAAAAATTTCATTGAAGAGAGATTTTAGATGACAGGACTGTAATTTTAAACCCAATAGAAGAGGTGTAAGCAATTTGAGCTTAGCTGAAGCATAATCTTAGGTTGTCAAGAAGAAACCCATTCTCCCTATGCTAATCAATCAGTATATCAACCAACCAATCATCTCCTCAGCTTAGCATATATCCTAAGGTTTGATATATCTATTAACTGCCCATCATGCAGCTGGTCTCCGGTTGATGAGATTCCCCCTATCTTGGCATTTGGAGGCAGACAACTGAGCTATCACAGCCTCAGATAAATACTAAAGTGGAGATTTCAATCCTGCTCCTGATAGCAAAGACAATTCAGGAATATAGAACATATTTTTAGAAAAGAACACATAGAGAATTACATTTTCAACAGAGTGTTATATGTGAAAATTGCATATATTTCATGATCCTGTCTTCCTCCCTGGAAGTAACAGGAAATTACTCTTATACTGTGACTCAAACTCTTAGCAGAAAAAGAGAACAAGAAAGTGCTAAAATTTGTTATTAACTGCTAATTACTATAATGGTGCTATACAACTCCTTAAAAAAAAGAAGTGGTTTTCCTCATTATTACAGTGTTATTACTCTATTACAACTCTACTAATAGCTATATGAAAATGGTGTCACAACACACTTAAACCTTAAGGGAAAAGTTTGAATTTCAGAAGATTATACACCTGCCTCTCCGTTTGTCAAGTCTGAGCTCAAAACTCACTAAGTGAAAACATAATCTAGGCATTGAACAGTTTACCTGCTAATATGGAAGTTTGGCGTGAGGTTTAACATAGTGTTTCAAGGTCTATCTGTGCGAGAAATGCTGTAGTAACTGATGACTTGCTGTGTTGGCTCTGCTGTTAGTAAAAAACTGCATCAAAGAATGAAGGGACCTACGTTTTGTAAAACCTTGCTACTCCCTAGGGAGAATCCTAGGGTTGCCCAGGGGTCTGTGGTCACAGGGGAATGTAGCACACAGGGGCCAGGCCTCCTACTCAAATTGTAGGGTCAAAAGATGGGGTCCAATTTCTGTGCTGGCATATGACTGAGCAATTCCTGAAGTCAGAGAATGTGTGCTCACTTAATTAATAGTTTGATCAACTCTCTTTCCAGACCTACCAACTATAAGCATAAACATATTGTTATGAGGATAGCTTATAGGCTTTTTCAGGCTTTCATTTAATTAAATTGAGTGTAATGATTTGCTTTGCTTTTGTTCCTTTGTTTCTGAGACTCAGTCCATTGGATGTTCTGAAATAAATTCTTTCAACACTGAAAAATGGCATAAGTCCCTAAGCTATATATCTTAGTCAAAGCACATTATTCTTGACCTAAGAGCACTTCTGTGTCAGTGTAGAAGAGTGTTTATAGAACTCTACAATGTTTTCCAGCAGAATTCTTGCAGTATCTGTACTTCATTTTTGCATTATTTATGCCTTGTAAAATAAGAATATGGTCAGTTAGATCATGGTTTATTACAGTAACATAGAAATGTGAAAGTTTATCAGGGAAAATTGATTGTTAATATTTCAGGCCACTTTGGAAACTAAATTATACTCTAGTCACTTTTGTATCCTGCCTTAACATGACCCACTGAAACACTGATATCCTGGGAAGGATACCCTTGGGTTGCCTGTACGGAATGATCCAAGGCAGTATTACTAGCGTGTACCAATATAATAAAGGCTACTTTGTTTCTCAGAAAGACCATGGATTCTTCAAATTCAAGGCTAGTTCATTAGCTGGGCATACGCTGGCATAGTACCAGCTGAAGGTCTAGCCCGTTGTATTTAGCGCTCATGAAAAGTGCAAGATGAGCAGCTATGGTTCTTGAAACCTGGTCAGGCAAAACCAGCCATGAGCAACGGTAATACTGAGTTCTTTTATGTTGCCCTATGAGTGTATGTCAAACTTGACCTGGAAGGACCTGAGGGATCTTTGTGCTTATTTCATCCTTGGCCTTTCACAAAAAATCTTTAAATATTTTCCTTTGGTAGAAATGATACCATTTGCCTTAACTCCTATGTCTAAATTCATATGGAATGTAGATCCGTTTTTAGATGACATGTCTGAGATTGGTTCATCTTTGTGCAGCACTCTCACTTAAAGAGCTTGTTACAAATCTTTTCCCACATGAGGTGAAAACAAGGTTTAGGGATATAGGGAGATTTTGGGCACCTGCTGCAGGATTGTTGCCAGACTTTTGAAAATTGCACACTTAGCCCTGGTTGAAAATACCCCTGGAGAAAGAATAAAGGCTCCTTCAATATGGTGACCTAATGATTTAATTTATGAAGGATGCATGGTTACTGTTTGCCAGTACATGAAATTCCAGGTACGCTGTTTTGTTAGACAAAGATGGTCCAAAGCCTTCAAACTGAACTGTGCATGCAATTATTATTTTTGCTTGTACCCAATTAATATCTCCTGGCAGTACACAGCAGACACTTTTCTAATAATTTGGTTAACTGTGGAGAATAGAGAAGCTACTACAACCAAAAAGGTATTGTCTTTGTTTAGTTAATTTGATGCGGAAAAAACCCCAAACAACAAACCACAAATCAAACACAAGAAATCCAAGCTATAGACACCACTTCTGCACACAATCAAAATGCCCCAAATAAAGTACACTTTATTTATCTTGAGCATTACATAAGGATGCATAGGGCAGTTACTGAAACTTCTATGTTCTGTACCAAATACTTGAGGAAGATAAGCAATATTAGTAGCCAGTGTTAATCTACAGGTTTTTACCTTCTCTACCCATGATACAGCTGTAAAAATCAAAACAAACCAACCATACAAACAAACCCAAAATAACTGTGAAATCCCATGGGAAAAAAACGCACAACCCCCCCAAGCCAACTAGTTTCCTCACTTCATCTGTAGACAAAGTGAAATTAGGATATTGGGATTGCCTAAATAGAAATACAAGGCTACAGCTGAGATATGGTTGATTGTATCTGTAACCTATTGTGAATACTGAAGAAAAGCAGTTATTTAATGGAGCTATCTAAGTATTTGCCCGGATATGGTTCTTTAAAATCTTCCTTTCTCCATATAGTTTCTTGTTTGTGAGGCACGTAAATGTGCACACACTTCAGATTTATTCTTACATACTTATACAGTTCAAATATCACTGAATATTCTTTTTTTATGCTTCTCAGAATGAGTGCTCATTTAAATCAGATATTATGGAAACAGGATGACTAATCCTAAATTCAGGTGTACTACCACTCAGGCTAGGCAGATTGCTAGTTGATCATGCTAAGATGCTCCCTTATCCATTATTGGATCTGAAAAAGAGGAGGATTAAGAATTATCTGACTTCTCAGTTAATGTGCAAATCATCTAAAAGCGCAGCTTAGAAAGGTCTTAGAAAGCCGAACAGCACTAAAATAATAATAATGTCTTAAGAATTTTTAATAATATAGATGTGCCATATCACATTTTTAGAGTGAAAATAGAGTTTTGTGGTTTCTATCTCAGATGGCCTTTTATCTCTCTCTTCCTGTTTTTGTAATTATATATGAAAGTCCTATAACTATACTTTTAATTAAATTTTTTTTATTGCAATTAGAAGTTTTCACTTGGGACAAACTCATACTGCTGGAACTCAATAACAATTCTATTACTTTCAGGAAACAGTAGAAAATAATTTGATAAGTATCTTTGGAAATAAGCAATTATCTATTTACTTGTAACAAAGCATAGGGGGGGAAGGAAATACATTTGTGTAATTTGTGTAATGTATCTATGGTCTTCACAGGGTTTTTGTCAGTGATACTTATTTCTAGTATCTTTCTCTGCTCTTGGTTATGGTGAAAAACCCTTCATTGAAAAGACTGAAACACTATTTTCCTGTATTTTCAAGGGACAGGAGAGTCTGTGAACCAGAAGGCATCTCTTAATGTTCCATCTTTGCATTTTTGGGCTAGTTCTGCTATTTGCTATAGTAATATTTGTTTTATCATTTCTATCACTCCAATATGTATACTTGCCTTTCGAAATCTGTGAAAAGTATTTAAAAAGAAAAGAGAAAATGCTAGTATTTCAAAACCCTATTATAATGCATTTTCAAATATGTCAGACACATCTTTGTTAAAATTAAACCAAGGATTGGTTTTGAGCGAATAGCCCTATATCCTTACAGATGCTGTGGATGGATGCATCTAAGCTGCTTATTATATTGATGGGTTTTGCTGCTCTGCAGCAAATGAAAACAGGCAGCTGCTTCCTCCATCAAAGCAAAAAGCAGCCTGAGTTTTTATTAAACGAGTGTTCATTTCTTCTATTGCCAAAATTCTTACACAAAACAAAAGAGCAGTTTTAGCACATTATTGCTTAACTAGACATGAACAACTGACAGCAAGTGATAAGCCTGTCTGCTTTTCACAACTGGTAATCATTTTTGGAATAGATGTTTTAATATAGTTGAATATAAAATTTTGTAATTTACATCTACAATGGTACATAAATTTATAGATCCAGTTTTTTGCAGGAGTATGAAGGCTATAATCACAAAAGGTTTGTTCCAGTGTTGTTTAATTTTTAATAACTATTTGAAAACTAGGTAAAAAAACCCACGCACACACAACACGAATTCATTCATTTGAAAAAGATGTTAAAGACAATCATACAAGTAGATTTGTACAGTTCCCCGATTTTTCTTATGGAAGGGATATGTGTACATTTACAGCTTTGACTTGTTACTGTATTTCCACATCACTTCCACCGGGCTTCTTAAGTTTGCACTCTAAAAGAAATTTGCAGATTGCAGACCATCATGTTTCCCTCCTAGTCATGAATAATAATGAGAATGAAAGTGAGAGATACAGTGCTGAGGCCATTTTGCCGAGGCTGAAGATCTCAGCCGGTGCTTATACATATTTTTCAATGATCTGAATATCATGAATTCTGCTTTAGATTGGAAGAGAGACAAGAATTTCTACAAAATGTATGTGCATAGGAAAAAAATGGTGAGACTTGTTTCTCTTTATATTCTCTTCTATTTTTTTTCTAGTGCTCTTGTACCTTTTCAAACTCACTTATAGCATTCCTGCTGTGGAAAAGTAAGCTAGCCATTCTCCCTGCCTCAAATTACTCCTCTTCACTGGACTTAAAAGGTGGTTTGCCATCTGCAAAAGCCAGGTGCAGTAAGGCATAGATATAAGGTGCTACTGGAAAGGCCATTAAATACTTTTTTTGCACTGTTTGCGTTTACTGCTGAAGTTGCTCACTTGCAAATACCCTTGGGCTAAATTTCAGAATGCAGAGCCACAGATTAGACAATTGGACTTTCAAGATAGGTTAGCTCTTAAAATTGTTGGCATTTAAAGGTGCCAAATGTCCAGAAGGGCGCACTACTCTGTAGCTGTTGTCCTTTTGAAAATCTGCTCTCAAATTCAAATTTGTAGTAAATAATTTTGCAATTCCAGGCACACCATCTGTAATTAACTTGGCAACTCCTCTTTTATGTGGTTCTGCTGTAGATGGGTGTAAACTTAAACTTTTCTGTGTGCTGCAAAGAGAATGAACTAACAAGATTTTTTTTTTCAGTGGGTGTTTTCCTTGCTTAGCAATTCCCTGTATTTCTTCATTTTACTAAAGTGACCAGACTTATCTTTAGATTATTATGGAAGTTATTTTCTATGAAAGGTTTCCACTCCTCTAGACATGCATTTTATGCTATGTAAAAAATGAATATTTGTAGTATTAGTGCCTTATTACATGTGTTTAGGTTTTTTAGATTCAATACACTTTAGGTGGGATCTTAGGTAGCAGGGATTACTGATTATCCTTTCATTTGTGTCACATTGTGCATGCTGTGTGAACAAGTGAATGAAAATAAAATCTTTACTCCCTGACTATACTGAGGAACATTTTTTTATCATAAAATTGTATTGAAAAGGGGCTTACTGTATGGAGTTTGAAGGAAGTTTGGAGTTAGAAGTATTTTTGTCGTTATCCATGCCAAATAACTACAGCAGTGCAATTATTTGCAGGTAGTCTTTACTCAAGCAGTTACTCAAATCAGAACACCCATGTTTTATGTTACTAGCAGGATGTATTTGGCAGACATGCACTGTGTACCCACTTTATATGTAGTCTTAATTGTCCTATTATAATTTCATGTTTTCTCTTTGATTTGGAAGTGTAGTGCTCCACTGACAGAAGGCTTCGTAATATTTGCTAGAGTTAAAGTTTGAAATTTAACTCCAAAGTTAAATTGTGCTGTTGAACCTTGATTTTGACCTGCTCTCTTACTTCTCCAGAAACTCCAGCAGGTTGATAATGCTTCTTACTGTGCATGACGGTGATGGCACAGAAAAACTAACCGGGATCAAATCATCAAACTTACCTTCCCATGTGACTTGGATGTAGTCACATAGTCAGTAGAAAATAACATTCGATACTGTAAAATTAGGGCTATGACAATGTTACAGTAAGAATGGTAGAGTATTCCTTATGTTATGTTCCTAGGATAGCCTTTTCCAGTAAACCTTAGTTTTGGGAATTTTCCATCTACTCTACAGTCTTTTAGGAGAGGAGACGGGGAATAATTACCTGTCTGGATAGTTACTTAATTTAACACCTCTGTGCAGCCCATTGTAGTGCCAAAGGTTTCTCTGCTCTCCACCAACAATTGTTGTCAGGAGGGATAAAAAGACTTGGGGCAGAAAACAATTTATCATTGCTCAGTCCAGTTGTTGGTACTACTTCTGAGACATTATTGATCTCTTTGCCTCAAACTGCTTTATTTCCTTTCACTTTGATGAATATTAAAGCAAATAAAGTGATTTCATGTAGTGAAGAATCAGGACATAGTAGACAAAAAGATTTTTGAGTATATTCATATGGGCGAAATTACTGACTATTCAACTTTAGATTATCTTTGCTTTTGAAGGTTAAGATATGATTTGTGCAAAATTTACTTGAGACTTCAAATGAGTAGGAAGACACTTTATAGTTTAAAAATGCAAATAAAAGACAAAATTTGAATTTTGAGATCAGGCATTTGTACACATAGCTGGGTGAAGTGGTAGGGAAATGTGAAAATGCTTTCAATTGGACTCAGCTTGGATAGGAACTTTTTAATCTCCTGGCGTGAGTTAAGTAGTTGTAGGACTACTTATAACTCCTACTCAGAGCTTCAAGGGACAGCTCACCTGTCACCTCCAGTTGCCTCTATGTTTCCTGTGTGCTGTGCTGGCAGATAGTAGAGCAGAATTCCACTAATCCTGCAGTATCCCAGTTAAAGTGATCAGTAGCTACTGTGACTTCTTTGTACCTGCAGAGCACTGCTGAGACACAATGGCTCCAATAATCAAATGTCTTCTTTAAAAATACACGCCTCAAAATTTTTTTCTACTGACAAGAACTTCATATCAGATCTCAATATTTGTTATCCAAAGGTGTGACAGCATTCTTTAAAATACGTGATAAAAAGCAACAGAGGAGAAACAATAATTTTAATATTATTTTTTTAATACTAGGTAATTTATTTCTGGTAGACAATTTCCTGTACTATCATATAGGTTTCAACATTTTTAGATTTGATGAAGAAGAAGCACAGTTTTGTGTTGCTTTGGACTAGTGGTGCTCCACCTGATGGTTAAAACAATACATCCTTAGGAGGCTGTCTACATATGGTTTAGAAGGATCTGACATTTTCCAATAGAAGCACTATGAGAGTAATAAAACCAACTAAAGTTATGTGTTCTTAGCATTACTGTGATTTTTGTTAGTGTTGTTCCTCTATAGGAAAAGTTAGGGTGTCTTTTTTTGGTTAGATCATACCACAGCATGTAAGAGTGGCTCAGGTTGTTTTTCTTGGTCTTCTCATATTTTCATTCTGTGTGTCTAAGTAACTTAATCTGTCTCTGTCTCTTCCTTTGGTTCCTAATGTGCCAACTTGGGATGATAGAAATTCATGATGTCATCAAGTTCTTGTGAGGTAGTCTCTATTACTGGGGTGAGATTTTATGATATGGTGATAAGTGCTATGGAAATGCTTGCATTTTTTATGTCTCTTCAATGCACATGAAGCATTTCTCTATCTAGCATCATACAATTTAGTGGCAATGGTTTTCTATCCCTTCTACTGTGTCGTAAAGCTGTCTGGAAGTAGACATCATCTCTCTGATGGTATGTGTGTAGCGGATCTCCTGCTCCATCCTAGTGGTTAAAGGATACCTGCAAAGAGTTGAAATGTGTGCTCTGTGAGCACTGTCTCTCTCCCTTGTCTTCAGACATACCCCTTCTTGAGGCTCTCCTTTGAACACCAATGCAGCTTAATTTTTTTATGTGGTCAATAGAGATTCCAGTCTTTTCTGGCAATTATCCTCTGTTTTCACATTGTAATTATCAAGGTGATAAAGAGTTTTAAAACCTCCAGTAAATGATGCAAAACATTTATTTTTGCAGGAAAGCCTCTTTTTTATCTGTTTCCTCATACAGTGAAGTTTTTTAGTCTCTCTCTCTAGGACTTATATATTCATAGCCTTGTAAATACGAGCACCATTTGGGGGTCTTTTGATATTCTTTTGCCTATACATATGTAAATAATTTACTATCGTGTAAGTACGTAGTTGCACGTGCAAATAGATACCAATGTTATGCATTTATAATCAAATTCAGAAATCATAATGAGAATAATTTGATTTTAAATATGAAAGAATTATTTTCAGTGTGTTCACGGGAAACTTAATCCATATCCATATGTATGTGTTTGCAGGAAATAAATTATGCTTTTTGCAACCTAATGGTTGTTAATTCATAGGAATTGCTGCATTTCTGCATTACAGCAGTATGTTTTCTAACAGAAGCAGAACTATCTTATACTTGCAACTTCAAAATGTAGGTCATTGTGTTGGCAAATGTAGGTCAGTGAAGGGGAAGAAGACAGAATGCCAACTCCTCCGCGTGGATCTTTAAGCTGATCCCTGTTTTGAAGGTAAAGAGGCTTACCTACCTGTTCAAGCACGAGAAGCTTTTCCTTTTACTAAAATTAACACAGGTATTCTGGCTTCTGGCTTCTTGGCTTAGCTGGATGCTTCCACACTTGAGACGTGTTCATGAAAGACCTCCTGACTCCTACTTCTTTAGCTGCCAGCTGCTTACATCATTGCTGAGGTGATACTTCCTTCCCTATGGGGAAAGACAGCAGGGAGGAGATCTGTGTGCATTGCTGGCATCTGCCTAAAGAAGAGCATTGTCTTCCCAAAGGTGCTTTACCTTTCTCTCAGCACAGACCTATCTGATACACCTGCAGTTTCAGCCAGTATCAACATGGTAATGGTAGCAGGGGAAAGAACAGTGACCCCTCATAAAAGATTCAGTGACACCATTCAAAGTGCCCTTTCAATAATAAGTGTAGAAAAGTGAGAGACATTTGACTGAGGGTATTGAAAAGTCAGATGTTGAAGGATTTTGCTACAATTGACACATATTTTTAAAATTCACTCACGCTAAAAGTTTGCTATAAAAGGGTTTAAGTTTTTTATGTTTGTGGGTGTGGGGTTTTTTTTGTAATGTGAGATAGAAGTATTGTAAATGGTATTAGCTTGTCTTCACTAAATATTAAAAAAACACTTTTATTGCTTGAGTATATAGCAGTCACTGCAAACTGAAACATTCTTTATATTATACACTAAAATATTTAAACAGTTATATTCATTGCAAAATCCGTCATTTTAGCATATTTCAATGCTCAAAAGCATTGAAATACTCAAAGGGAGATGGAAAACCCTGTACAATTCTTAGTGTATGTTTCACTTAAGAATAGGTAGTCTCGTAGGAATATTTTGTTTTAATCCTTAGCAAGCCTAAGCAAAACAGCACATTCACAAACACCTGACCAGCCTAAACTGTCATAAACAAGATAAATACTAATATTGCATTCGTGGTTTTTTTCATATATATGTATTATCACTTTGTTTTGTTTTTCTCTAAGATCTTTGTCATACAAAGGTTATAAGCAAAGTTTTGGACAAATCTTGTCTAGGCTTTTGCTTTCCTGCATGCAGGAAAGATATTAATAAATTTTTGTTATTAATCACTATGAGTAAGGATAGTTCAGAATACTTGCTAGATGGAAAGGAAGAATTATGTTGATGATGTTTATAATCAGATTCTAAGGATTTAGAGGAAGACAGTTTTTCTCCCAAATTCTGCTTCTGTTAAAAATGTTGTGATGTTTTTAAAGTCTTGAGAACAAAAAAATTGTTAAAAATTATCTGAAGGATACATGTGCATACATACTAATCTGCATGAAATTCGAGGATGCTCTACATGTCTGTTTTAAGTTTCCTGAAACTGTTGAAATCTCTGTAGTTCATAATATTAAGTTTCTGTCTCATTAATTCAAAGTACCGTGTGTTGGGGGTTGGGGGAAGCTGACCCTGGATTTTACCTATAGAAAGACATGTAAACGTGGTTTTTTATTGCTACAGATGAATAACAGATGAAAAACACATACAACCATAATTTGGCTGCATAGGCGTTTGGTTTATCCTCCTTTAACTTTGGGAACCTTTGCAGACTTAACTCAAGTGCCCGAGTACGAGTTTGTTTTCCCAGACTGCCTCCAGCAGTGGAGTCTGGTGAGTGCAGGAGAGCGTGCAAAGGCACACGGGATCTGTGCTGCCCTCTCCGTGGGCCACGGTGCTTCAGTTAGAAGTTCATGTCAGGTGGAAAACTGGTCTGACTAAACAGTGAGTTTCCTGAGTGACTGGTTTTGAAGGAGTAAATTTGCACGGGTGCCTAAGTACTTGCTAATGATGATGACCAGTGTAAGTGTTATGATGGAAGCTTATAAAGTCATGAATAATTAAGATTAGGTGCAAAAAGTGAGATTGCTCCTTCTCTTCCCAGATTCAAATGGATTCAAATGGAAAGGACAGGGACACAAGAACAAAAAATGGGAGAGGAGGTGTTTGTTTATATAGCACAGTCAAGCTGTGCAGTTTCCTGTTGCAGCTATGAAAAGTTTACAACAGTCCACAGAGCAACTGGAAAAATCCTTAAATGCCTGTTAAACGGAATTTATCACTTGTATTTCCTCTTTTCCTCAAGAACTTCTTGAACCACAACCAGAAATTATACTGTTTTATTGCCCCAGTCCTGCATTTGTCCTTAACATGTGCTGCTGGTCAGATGGTTGCCTGACCTAATGAAAACTAAGAGAAAAGAAGCTAAATAAAACTGGGAAGAAATGGAGTGACTGCAGTATGATGATATCAGTAGCTAATGAAAAAGGAGAGGGCTCCTGTCCCCTGCTGGAAACAGGCTATAAGGCAGGGTTGGCCTTGCATCTGGCCTGGTCCAAACTGGTTAATGTTCATGTGAATGCCTAAATGAATTGAATTTTATATGGCTTTTAAAGTCTTGAGTATTGCACATATATGTGTAGATATATGTTTATGCATATTAGTTGGGATGAAATCTATGAAATATTCAAATGTAATGCTTAAATCATAGACCTTCTCTTTTTTTCTTTATTCCATGGCATTATGGCAGATTTAGAAAATGAAACAGTGGGTAGAAGTCTGCAAATGGTAATACGCATTCAAATATTATTTTAGACCAAAAGAAAAAAATCTGTTCTAAGAAAGCGAATATCTTTGTTTTATAGGTCTCTGGCCGTCTGAAGAAGTGCTGGCTTACTACTGCCTAAAGCATAATGAAATATTCAGGTACAGAGTTAAACATAAAAAGATATTTTCCAATCTGGTAGTTTTATTGTATCTGCATGGTAAAGATTGCTATGATTTAAGTCTTCAGATTAAATTTAAAATGTTCAAGGTGAAAGCATGTTGCTCTTAACAAAGAATTCTGAGCTGCCTTTGGGTACTAATATTGCACAGCAAGCTTTCTGCTATATGTCAAAGACTTTTGATTTCCACTCAAGGCGTTTTATTTCACTTTGATTTTTGGGAAACAAAAGTGAAGCTCCAATCGATCAGTACTGATTGTGAAGGTCAGGAAAAATAAGATATTCTTTAAACTGACATCTGTTGCAAAAGCAAGCAAAATATTACCTGATAAAATACATAATAAGCACTGCATGGTATAATGGAGGAATTACCACTTCATATAGTAATGGAGTGTTGTGAAATAGTCTTGAAACATCCTGCACTTCTATTTGGTTTGGGGTGGGTTTTTTCACATTTTCTAAACTTTTAGAAGACAGCTATCAGGGCTCCAATAGGAACATCTAAAAATAAAATCCGTCCTGCATCCTCTTTCTTTCCTCTTGAGTATACTGAGATTTGCACTTGGAAATCCTTGAAGTTTCATTTTCTGGAGGATGAATGGGGTGCAATGAAAGCCATTATAGTAATGCATTTGGAGGCATAAATTGTGTTCTGAGTGAGGTGTAAGGCTAACACCAAGTAAACCAGCTTGGAGTATACAAAGTCCCTCAGTTTGTGGACGTATGGTATTGGTAAAATAAGGAAGACCAAGCTGTAAGTCCCTGCCCCTTGTTCCAAATCAGCAAGCATATCAACTTGCTCAGACTCCTATCTGAAATCAAAAACCTGGCACCAAAGTGTGCCCTGGTTCGTAGAGCCTCATTCCTACTCTGTCTATCAGCTGAATGAAATCTGGCCCATTAGAGGAGGCAGGTAATACATCCAATCTGGCAGCTGCTGCTCCTTCCTCTCAGTTTAGCTGGGCATTGCACTGTGTGACTTCTGCTGCCATAGTGGTGTCCCTGTAGCACTTTGCTGTCCAACCCCATGCAGTGGCTCCAATGCTCTGTTTGTTCTCCGAGGCTTCTCACAGCAAACCTCCCTGTGCTGCTTATGCGAAGGGTGTTTTCCTAGTTTGGGTATGCAAGCTGGGACACTCGGAGACAGTGATCAAGTCAAACTGCCATGGAGTAAATGGGAAGTTTCATGTCTTGATTTCTCAGGATTATGCCCTCTTGACAGTACTCTCAGAGTAGAGTTTCTTATTTTAATTCTTGTTAATAAATGTCACTAAATATTGCCTGAGAGACAGATATGACTTAAAGTCTACTAATAAGGGAACTTTGCACTGAAATAAATTATTTGTATGAATAAATATTTATGTGTATATGTGAGCATGTAGATGCTTATATATTATGTACATAGAAATTTGGTTCAAAATGTGCTGGAAACCTCACATTAGATACTTTCTATGTTTATTTCAGTAAGCATGACTCTTATAGAGGATTAAGTGCCTTGTAAGTCTAATATATGAAACCATATGTATATACTTTTAATATATAACACACTTGGTTTATTAATATTGGTTATTAATAAAAACTTACATGAGAAAAACTTATCATCGTTCTATTTAAACCACAAACTGCAAATTTCCCATATCTGTTTTTATATTCTCACTGGGTTTATGTACAGCTTGTTCCTCCAAACTATGTCTGTCTTTTGTCTCATTTTGATTAAATAGGACAACTAGACTTTTTTCAAATAAAATTTGGGGTCTAAGAAAATTAAATCTATCCCATCCAGACAGTGAGCATCAGTACATAGTCATACAGCCTGGTCTGCTCCCCTCAGTGAACAAAATATCAGCATCTGTATACTGATGTGGCATCCTAGATGCTCTTCCTAAATATCAGTGTCGAGCGAGGAGTGAGGTGATACTTCCAGATAAAAATAGATTTTTGGATGTTGATATTTTGGGGGAGAAGAAAAAGTGCACCAAAAAAATCCCAACCAAACTGTTTAGCTGAAATTCCATTTTATGCCTGTCAGAAATGTCTCAATGGGAATGTTTCTGCCAGCTGTAACAGTCGCCACAGATTTTACTATGAAGCAGTGTGTTCCTAAACTGAGGCTCTGCCTTGCCCCAGACGCTGCTTCACACAGTTTCTGTGTGGGGTCAGCATCCCTCCCTCCTCCCCTCTTGGGGCAGGCCATGGCTCTGGAGGACATTCTTTATGGCTCCCCCTGCAAGCTCCCATCCGGCACACTCTCTGCGCCAAATTATATTTCACATGCACTTCTTAATAACAGCACAGTATGGTCTAAGTTAAAAGCAGCCTTTTAGACCATGTATTCAGCCCTTTGATCGGGCTCAGTTTAGGCTCTTGACACTAACTTCGTTTGGTTTTCTGTGGCTTAACCGTTTACTGTTCCCATCGTTGTTCATAACAGTATTGTTTGTAGGTCACTTGCAGTTTTAAGTGCTAATTGAAGGATCGGATTTCTTCATGTGTAATTGTTTTGTGGCATACAGCTTTCTTTAAAACTTCTCTCTTTTTAATATAAAAAGGCTTTTAGGCATAACTATATGGAGAGATATATAAATAATATTAATTTCCCCATTTACTTCTCTAGCTGTTTTTGCAAGAATGAATGTGGATTAACATTGTTATCCTTTCCTAACAATTATCTTTCGCTACTCTAGCTAGTTTAGTTCTAAAAGACAGAGCCATTGACAAGGGAAAAAAGGGAACCTTCTCAGATTTTTCAGCTCAGCGGTGGTAATGTTGCACTGAACACTAATGAGGGAACCCCCACTGATTTGCCTGCTTTGTGACTTTTCTATTTCATAATTATTTTTAAAACGCAAAACGACATGAGGTAGCCTAGTCATGTCTCTACAACTTCCTGGTAGCTCAGTTCTTACTGCAGATGGCAATTTGTTCTTGTAACATATATGTCTCTCTGACCATTTTCATCTAATTTGTATGGGTTCTACCATTTCCTTTCTCTCTTTCAGGGACCTTGCTGTGTGTGAGCTGGGGGGTGGCATGACATGCTTGGCTGGGCTCATGGTAGGTCTTTTCTCAATTCCAATCCCATTCAGAGGAAGAAACAAAAGGAAAAATGTTCCAGTGCCTCCAACTGCTGGGTCAGAGAACTGTCAACAGCCTCAGCTGCGGTCAAGCTGCAGAGTCTTGAGAGACCTTCTAGATTGACTTGCTTTCGTATCATATTGATTTTATGGTTGCCTCGATGAGCAGAAACATTTTACCTCGGTGTAGTCAATATCTTTTGTTGTGACATTCCAGGCCACGTACGGTCTGTCTTTCATTGCCATAGCCGAAGCTTTTTTTTTTTTTTCAGATTATAGTCCCATTTGCTAAGATACAGGAATAGCCTGGCGAATCACAGTTGGAGCACCATGATATAGCTGCTAATGTTTTGCCTGCATTATTACACCAACAAACATGATCCAGAGCTCTCGGTAATTAGATTCTTTTGAATTAGATTGGCCATTCAGGAGAGTCGTTCACCATTCTCTGGGTTCTGAGTCATGTATTCAGGAGATATTATGTAGCAGTGCAGTGCATTAGACAAGTTTTTATGTCTCTACAAATAAAAGCATATTGTTACACTGATTGGCATTTGACAAACCTGTCGCTCTTATACAATGTGTCGAGGTTACAGCCCAATGTGCGAGCATGTCAAAGCTCACAAAAAAATTACCCTTACAAAGCCATCTGCCTGCAATGCAAAGTTATATGAAGGGCATCAGGCAGTCAGACAGAAGCAAGCTGAAAGGCAGAGTGACAGCCTTGTATGATGGCTCTACTAGATAAACAGAAGCCCGCAAATGAAAGCCTCTCAGAATACCATCATCGGCTGTCACAATGCAATTACGGAACAGAATGATAGCAAGATAGAGGCTCCCGCAAATGGAATGATAAAAGTATTGACTGATTTGATTGAATGATTAAAATAATGCAGACATAAAATGAAAAAAGATTGAAGATTGTTACAGAGAAATAGGTGAGGAAGCATGATACTGAAGGCTTGTCACTCCTGTCTTCACTTCCACACAGACAAGCATATTTGCTCATTGTTTGCTGTGCTCTTTTTTTCAGGTTGCTATTTCTGCAGATGTCAAAGAAGTTCTGTTAACTGATGGAAATGAAAAGGCCATCAAAAGTATCCTTATTCAGATAGAAAACTGGTTTGTTGTGCTCGTTCCTTTTTACTGGCTGAGTAACAATCGATATAAAGACAGACGGCATAGGGTATATTAAGAAAAGTCCCCACATAAGTAATTAAAAAATAGATGTAGAATATCTTCAGCAAGCCTACAGCTTCCCCCATAATAAATGCCACATTTTGTCCTTTAATTAAAAATGCAGGTGTTGGTGTATAGAGCAAGTACAGTAATAAATATATGTCTTGTGGTTGAGTGCTGAAAGACTCGTGTGTGTATGCTGCGCATTACAGGAGGTGTAGTAGTAAATCAAATCATTAGGTCCCCTTCATGTATCCGTTTTGCAGAGGAGCTGATTTGTTTTCCTCCTTTCAAATACTAGCCTCTTAAAACATACCCAACATTCGTATATTGTCATAGCTTTCCCAGTGTATATTGAAATGTTTCATTGTGGCTGCTAAGTTAAAACTGCCTAGAAATTATCCATTTAGTTTGCTTAATCAGTTATCAATTTATCATTATTTCTCTTGATGTAAGATTGCAAAACTCCTCTGTCCCTTGTAGAAAGTATTTTATTGTATTTTTTAGTAATAGATTAAATTGCTATCATGCCCTTCTAATATGAGCATACAGTTCAGAAAATTGAACTGGACTTGGGCTAAGAGATAGAATGAGTGAGAATAATTTGTGGCCACATTAAATATCAGCACAGAACAAGAACAGATATATACAGTGAATACTAATAGGCCTTAGAAATTGAGAGGGAAAAAAGGAAGATATCTATTTGCTTTTGTTCCTTGATAATCTTTCCATTTACATTTTTAAGGCAGGCTAATTTTTCAGGTTTTAGGCACTGCAGCATGAGAATTATTTAGATTTCAGTTTTGTATGTATTTGAGAACTAACATAATGAGTACTTAATGGAAAAAAAAAGTTAAACTAATCTGTGGCTTAAATAAATTGCAGTTGCTGATGCCTGTTAAAACAGGGGACATTTGCAGTGCAATAATATTAGCTACTACCTTTTAAAAACACTTTCTCAGAGGTAACTGAGTTAACTATAATTGCTTACAACACTTGAACAATTTTGTGTTATAAACAGCCAATCCCAGATCATGTCTGTTAAAACTTGAAGTAAGCCTGCTAAAAGCCTCCTTTTTCTTGAAAAGGCAAGTTCTCAGCTATGTTTCAGAGATTCTTATTTTGTTAAATTCTAGCTTGTTAGACTTTAAAGTCTAACAAGAGAAGGAAGTATTCATTATTCTGTGTATTTTAATCAGCACCACCCTTTCCAATCTTTCTTCCACGTCATTATGAAGATAAAAAATGTGGCAAAAAAAAAGTGTTTCAAAACTAGCCAAACAAAACAAACTGATATTGCATAGAGGCATAGGTATTTAACAAAAGGTCATTTTACTCACAGAAAGCTTCAGGTGGGCCCAGTGATCATCAAGTCAGCAAATATCTTGCATAGCAGATTCCATAAACATACCTGAACTTTTTTGAAATGTCGAAGTCTTTTATAGTAAGGAAAATTGGCAAGTGCCAAAAGTATTCTCTCAGTCTTTGGAATTAAATAAAAGTGCTTTTATTCGTGAAAAAGATACTCTAATGTCATTATCACAACTTTGTTTTTCACAATATGTTTTAGAAATATCTTCTGTTTCCAAAAGTCCTACAAGAAGTCTTCATCTGTATTCACTCAGTGAATCCCTAACAGGGAAGCCATTGGTAGACGGCTCTAACAGGAATTTATTTTTCTTTTTTAACATTTGGTGCTCAGAAGGCTCAGCATTCAAAGTGCTTTTATTGTGTTGGATTTTACAATGGGCTTAATATTAGCAGGGTGCCAAAGTGCAGCAGGCTAAGAACTTTACCATGTAGGTGGAATGTATTCTTAAAAGTACACGTAATAAAATTTATGTTGCGTTTTATGTGGATTATGGATTTCAGTAGTAATTTTATGATCTGTCTTATGATAATTTTCTTTTGCACTCTTTTCCATAGTGACTAGCTGTTATAGAAGTTTAGACTAAATTTAGATCTGTTTCAGCCACACTAGACTCACTGAAATCAGTAAGAATTTTAGGCATCATTGGAAATACCATTTGGGCCCAAGTGCCACTAACTACAAATGAGCTATTTCTGCTAATTTTTATTATTGCTGATGGTAGTTTTTAATTGTTTAGCATACCCAATTAAGGTAATGTGGGGTAAAATACTGTTTTCTTTCCTAGATTCTGGTCTTCAAGAATAGTTAATGCCTAGTATTATGCTTTTTATGTAGGTATTATAGATTAAAATAATCTTGTTTTAAAATTACTGTTTACATCTTCCCTTTAAATTTCTTAGGAAGCTTAAATTACATGCCAGTCATACTATAATATCAAAAAATTACTTTCCAAAAAGTAAAAGTGGTTGTCAACAAAAAAGAAAAAAAATCCCTGTCAGAAGCCAGGAAATCACCAAGCAAGCCTGCTAATTATTCTTAATGGGCAAGATGAGCACATTAAGAAACAAATGAATACATCAGTGAAATGTAATTGAAAATCGACCTGGCAATAGTGCGTTGCATCTGAGAATCTGCCTTTGTATTATCAACATCATCATAATTGTTGTTGTTTTTGTTGTTGCTATCGCTATTCAGTGAGCATAACTAACAGCTTTGCTTTGCGAAATCTCAAGCTTTTTAGGATTTGATTTTTCTTTTAATTTTTGACATGCTTCCTGTTATTCTCCATTGCATACTGCCATGTGAAGTATTCAGTCTGTATGTTTTCTATATGTGTATAAGGATGTGGTACTGAAATGTTAGAAGTTAAAACAATTCACAAATTAGTGAATTTCCGATAATTGTTGTCATTTTAACCCTCTCACTGTGAAATATATTGCTATATTTTATATTGATCCATGATCTTATGTATTATGTTTATAGAGGTTTTTAAAAAGATACTATGATTTGAGTTGCTAATCCCTTTAAAAGACTTCACTCTAACTCACTGGTTTTCCTTACCATAAGCAGGTTTTAAATGATCAAATAGATCATTTATATAGCAAAATCAATAAAATAAAGACAGATGTTGCTCCTTTTGCAGCCTTGTTCGAAACTTTATTGTTGGTTTAGTGTGTTTTATCTAAGTTCTTTCAGGATGATTTAAGTAAGGAATGTATTAAAAATAAAAAGATAGACATATCAAATGAATAATAAAGATATACATAGAGCAAAGCTATCAGACTCATCCCCATTTGTAATTTTGGGTGATATGCAAATTTCCCAACTTGGGAATATCATATCGGGGTAATATCTGTGACATAAGTCAGTCATCAACATAAAATTCTGTTTCCTTGGAACACTGGAAGCATCTTTATTCAGTTTCACATGTCCAGATCCAAGGATGAGGTTCATTTTAGTAAAAATTCTCTTATATTTCAGAGAGGTTGTGTACCTTCTGCCTTAGCTCTGTTTCACACCATGCACTGGTGACATGAACTACTGTCTGAAAGCATCAATAATACAAAACATTGTTGCAGTGCACTGTAATGGCCATTAAAATACAGCATATGGATCTTTCAACAGTCCTGGGAAATTTAGGTTAGAAGGGTCATGTTCACCCTGAATGCCTGAAGACATGGGCTTGTAATTTATTTTAAAAAGCTAGTGTTAACATATTTATAACCGTTATTAAGAGTTTTGCTCAGTTATATAATTCAAGTGCAGTATATTAATTTATCAACAACATTATTTCTGCATCTACTCAAAACCAGCATGCTTTGCTGATGGAGTTACTTATGGCTTCCTATTGCTTCACAGGTACAGACCATTCATTTACTACTTCTCATTACATATTGTGGAAAAGGTTTAAAAGGCACATCCAAACTACAATGATTTGTTTAAACCAGTTTTCTGATATTTGATTTCTAGTTTTTTGCTTCAGAAAATAGCAGTTGTCTTTTGCATTGTTTGGATAGAGGCTTTCCTAAAATAACTTTTCTTAAATAACCAACTCTGTTAGGAAGGCCAATTATGTGATTTCAGCAAAGCAAATAAAAATATATCAATGATATTTCAAATTAGCCTGACACTAATGTTCAGTTTTCTTATAAGAGCACTTTCAAAAAATTTGACATGTTTCGTGGACACGAAGAAATGTGTCCACGAATTAGAAACACCCATCTAATTAGTGTCAGATTTCCTGTACCTTAAATAAAAAAGAGGAATCATGGGCAACTTTACCAAAAGTGTCTAAGAGAATTTTTTATATTTGAGACTGAATCATTCAAATACATATGGATTCACCTGGAGTGGCAATTAGTATTCTCATAGTTCACTTACTTGCTATACCTTTTTCTTCCAATGGCTTCTCACTAACCAAAAATGATTGATTATGAAGGTTATCTTTCTAGCAACAGATGATTGGGCTCAGCTTCCCTTGAAACTTTTCCTTGATAGCCTTTGCTTTCACCTGCCTGAATAGCTCCCCAAATTTGTGACCTGATCTTCTAAACTACAAGAAGCTGAGATGTGAGCCTGAGGCAGTGTTGTGGTACCTAAGGGGAAGAAAAGACATTTATTGCTTTGTACTCTTTTATGGTGGTTCCAAGCCATTCTCAAGAAAGCAAATGGACTAGAAACTCCTTTGCCTATACGTTAAAGTGATCCTGTTGTGTGTTGAAGTCACACAGACAGAGCCAGGAACAAAGGTGTATACCTTGTGGCAGGGCAGGTACTCAAAACCCCTAAGCCTCCAAAATCTCAGCACTGGAATATAGTGATACAGTCACAAGCAGCACAAACTACACTGGACATTTAGTAACCATGCTAAAAAAATTCAGTTAACCATGGGTTTAATTCTTATATTTGCAAATAATTGCCGTTTAATATATGTAAGCTATGGAAAGTCTTTTTTCAATTCCTTCTGTAGCTACAGGGCTAGAAATTCCTTAAATGAAACAGTAAATAGAGGTAGGCAAAGGAGAGCAAACTGCTGCATACATACATGGCTGGTGTGCTGGAGAAGTAATATAAAATTTATGCTTCTGAAAAAAGACATCCCCTTAGCACAGATTAAGGAAGACCAAACAGATGAGAGACATTATGCAGGTATTATCAATAGAAAAAAATGGGGTTTATTATTTTTATTATTGCTCTAGTTTTGTAGGTAATTCTTAACAATTATACTGCAGATGTAAATGAGATCATCACAAGAAACCAAAATGCTGGAGTATTTAAGGCTCAGAAAGTGTCAAGCCGGTAAGATTCTACTAAACTTTTTTCTGAAGATTCTGTTAAGCTATTTTACTGATTTTTGCATGTTCTTCTGTATTTAATGTAGATGTGAAATGTATGCAAAAGTGTGAAAGTGTGAGCTATGTTACTGATGCTTACACAGATGTATGTGCAGTATAAGTAGGTAAGTGATGCAAGACAGAAATTTAAAAGTATTAAAAAAATTAATTGTTTTTTAACTTAGGAAATACAGCATGATTAATCTTGGTGACATAACCTCTTTTCTTTTTATCTTCAACCCATGGTTCAGTGCATGGTTGAAGTCTGGCTTCTTCAGAATCACCACTACCCATTGTACTGAATGTCAGGCTTGGAGTGAATTTACCTGAATCAGTGGCAGTTTTCATTTTAAATAGCTCTGAGAATTCAGGGTTGCAACAAATCCCATTTGCTTTAAGGTAGATGTTGTTGGAGCATCCACGGGAGGTTTTTTGGTCATCCTGTCTGTGCAATCCATATTGTGTTGTCTCTGCAAGGACAAATAGAGAGCATGGGAACCAGGCACAGGGTGCTGGGGCCCTTCTCTCATTGAGTATGACTTAAGGTACAGGCTGCACCCAGCATTTGTTTCATAGTACACCTGCCCTTTTGTCTCTGATTTAGCCCTGATGGCACACTCTGGAGAGCAAGCATTGCAGAGGTGTAAAGACTTTGGTTTCAGACTGTCTCCAGAGCCTTCCTACCCATCCTGTAATAGGTGGTGGCACTGAGCTGTTTAACTATCTGCTTCACTGAGGTATCTCCAGGTACAGTAGGGACTGGAAGTAGCTGAAAAATTGTAGTGTGTTGATCTCTTGCAGTATTTTAAAAGTAAATGGTAAAGTACTTCATATTCATGGCATAGAGTTAAGAATTAAAAGATGGCTACCTTAGAGAAAATAGTGCACTCTTATTTGTGTGTCTAAATATTTTTTTTGTTGATGGCTCAAGTTTCAGAAGGGCTCTCAGTTCTTCTAAAAGTGACAAAAGTAAAGATGAAAAAGGGCTGAGAAAAGCAAACTGTTAATGCAGAATAAGCTTACTAACGTAGAGGGTTAAACCCACACAGTTTTAATGGCTATCATTCATGTCGTTTAACTCTATGCTTGTGTAGCTAATCTGTGTAGAGAAGTTCTTTTAAGTGAGCACTTAGGAGTAGAAAAATTCTGCCTTCATTAGGGTGCATATGCATATAACTTAGAGATACATCTCTGCATCCTAATAAGAGCCTGCCAAGTAGACAAAGGCCACATGGGCCCCAGGTCTTTCAGGTTGCATGTGCTGAACACCTTTTGTGAGCAGAACTCCTCAGACACTCCGCTGAGGAGAGGCTGTGTGGTCTGTCCATACAGAAGCTTAGATTTTGTAGATTTCCACTTCATATGAGATTTCAGATTTCATCCCTTGTCAAGGCTTCAAACCTGGTCTTTTAGATATCAATCAAAAGCACATTTTCTACCCTGTCCTCATTTACATTTATCTAATGCTTAAGGTCATTTGTGATCATTTGAGTGTGTTTCAGCATATGGAATCAGTGAATAATAGATTTCAGCCTCACGCTGTGAAGAAAGATTGTGTTTTTACAAGACATGATGTTGTTTACTGGGTGTTAATAATCACTAATTAATAAACATATCTAGGCATCATAAAATGTTGCATTTTAAGGAGTAAAAATGTCAAGTGTTTACCTTCTTGAGTGCAGTAGCATTCGGGGTCTTATTTGCATAAGTAAAATAATTAAATTACAAAATAATGTGAAGTACTATATTAAAACAAGGCTCATTATAATAAATGCTTGATTTGATTTTTATTTCCACATTCTTCAGGCTTTTTTAGTTCTGTTGTAACAGTATAAAGTTTTATAAAATGGGTATTCAAATGACTCTCTAATGGATTGATCAGTCCTTCAGATTTAGTAATGACGTGTGGTGAAGACTAACTAAAATTATGTGATCCCTTCTCAATGCCTTGAAAAAACTAAAAAGCTGATGTAAAGTCTGAAATATTGCTGTAACCTTGATTCACTTTTCCTACAACTGAAAACCTTAGTTACATAATGGTTATGGGCAGAAGAAAAAGGAGAAGAAAAAAACCCCAAAACACAAGAAAATGAAGAAAATGTAGTGTTTTGTAGGGAAGAATTCAACACTGGCATGCGAAGTGGCATTCAGTGACTTCTTTTACACTGATCAGATCTTGCAGGGAAATGAAGATAGAGGTATGTAAGTGACTTACTGCAACAACAATTTAGTCTGGAGAAGGCATGTTCTTTGCTATAGTGTGTCATTTGAACAGTGTCCAGTCTTGCAAGTTTGTAATGCCCAGTGCAAAGGTAAAAGATTTTTTCCATATCAAGGTGATTCAGAATAGAGCCTTCTCACTGTGTCAGGATTCTTCCATCAGGATTTTGTACTCTTTTCCTTGCACATGGAGCAGAAATTATCAGTATGAGGGTCAGTCTATGAGTGTTCTGGACATTTTAGTCTATGCTTGGAAAATATTCCAAAACGTGTATGGTACAAAGAGAAACAATCCAGTATCAGCCAAGAGAAGTTAGATTAGGACAACCTGCCATACATTTGTTTATTTAGATTTATACAAAATGCAGTAAATGAGCACTTATCTAGCTCTCTGCCAACTCTTGATTATTGTTTAAAAATACAGTAACATAAGCCAAACTTACATTTGGCAGTTTGTCATATTATGTGCTATAATGTAATAATAGATATATAGTAAACAGTGGATATACAATTCTATTTTATGTTTACATAAGAGTGTAAGCAAGTACACATAACATCAAGTCAGTAAGAGAAATGCTTGTGGCAATGCATCCTTTGATTTGACTCATAATAGTGCAAAACATACTCTTTATTCATTCTATAGTCAACTTTATAACCCACATCAAGAATATCAGCAGAAGGGAGAATTCCTTCTCCTTAAAGATGAACAGATAGGTTATAATATTATCCAGGATTTTAATGTTCCTTACAAATGTAATGAATTTACAAGCTTCCAGAACTAAACCTATAAAGGAAAAAAAATCTTTTGAAATAATAAATGGCATCCAATATAGTAGTGGATGAGGTTTCAATGACAGAGCACTGAATTTGTCCTGATTCTGCTCTTACATTAATGGCCTCTTTCTCTGTGTCTGCCAACATGTGAATATTTTACCTACTGCAGTGTTCTTCAAATCTACCAACTTTCTAACCTTCCAGATTTCAATGGGTCATGTAACAGGTTCCATCAACGTGGAACAGCCTTAGTAAAGTCTCTTTCTTTGTTTTCATACATCAAATTGACCTGCGTGTTGCTAAATTCAAACTTTTTGAAAATATATTTATTGAATTTGTTGTGTTTGCCACCTTAGCAACCCTAAAGGAATCCCTTTCTTCCAACTACTTTTCCAGTCTCCTTGTGTAACACTCTTCCATGATAGCATCTATTGGTGAGGAGGAAACTGGCAAAAAGAACAGTTCCTACTATTTGGTTAGAAAGAAAAGTCTCCTGGTTTCTGCTCACTTAATTTGATCATTTTATGTATGTGTGGGAAGATACAACGAACAGGCTGTCTGCTCATGTCCACTGTGAAGTACCTCTTTAGCACTCAGCTCAGGTGGAAACCATTCCGTACCTCTGATCGTAGTTGCCCTGCTCTATATCTTTTTCAGTTTCAATCTACTCATTTTCAGATGACTGTGATCAGTATTGCATTCAAATTGTGCATAAATAGATATATGTAGTGGAATAATTATGCTTTTTGTTCCCCTTCTAAAAATGCCTAACAGTGATTTGCTTTTTTCACTGCAGTTGAGCACAGAGCTAATAGTTTCATGACACTGTCTGTCACAACATCAGGAGCTTTCCAGTGATGGTCAGTTTGGAGACCTTCATTTTCTATATCCAGTGAGAATTATTTTTTCTGTTGTGCACTTTGCATTTATCCACACTGAATTTCATCTGTCTTTTTATTGCCCAATTACTCTGTTTCATCCTTCTGCAATCCTTCACAGCCTGCTGTTTTCCTCACTATCTTGAATGGCTTCTTAACATCAGCAAACTTTGCCACCTCAGTGCTCATGTCTTGTAAACATGTTGAATAGAACAGGTCCCAGGGGAACTCGGCTGATTATCTCCCTCCACTGTGAGAATTGACCATTTGCTACTACCCTGTTCCCTGTCTTTTGTTCTATTATTTAGCCATGTCAGGACTCTTGTCCAGTGACAGTCTATTTTCCTAAAATGTTGTTAGTGAGGGTCTTTGCCAGTAGCTTTTTGGAATCAGAAGCAGGCTGTTACCCAGATCACCCTTATCTGAATACTTGTTGACATCTTGGAAGAGCAGGACTTCTTTTACTGAAGACATATCAAAAAAGGCTTCTGTGGTGAAATGTCTTCAGCTTCTTCTACGGTGACGTAAATTTTTTGCACTGATGCAAAGAATTAATTTAACCTCTCTGAAATGTTGTTATCCTCTGTGAGTGCTCATTCCTTTTCTCAGTTATCAGCCAGCAAGATTTAGAAAAACAAAACCAAGAGTACTTTTTTACCTGCCTAATTTTATTATTATATTTAATTTTCCAAGTTTGTGATTCTTCAGTTGGGTGCAACATCAGCTTTTGGAGGAATGCATCTTGTTTCTAATACTGTTTAGCCATACCAGCTGACTTTCACAAACTTCCAAGCCTCTCCTATTTGTGTATTTCACTCAGCTGTGGTGACATGATAAAGGATATTTTAAATTGCATTGTAGCTTTGTCTGTCTTCTTTATGGGGCCAGATGAGAATACATCAAGAGAAAAAACTGGAAAGTTAGCAAGCTTTGTAAAGAAATTCCTATGTGTTTGGAATAACAGGGAGGAAAGCTAGGTGTTAGCTAAAAGTCTAATATTGTATTATTTTAAATAATTTTCGCTCAGATCATTTACTATTTCATGATGGTCTCCTGTTAGCTTAAAAACATGCTATTGGTAAAACTATTCCTCTTGTATTCTCTTGGGCTATACAAAAATATTAGAGGGAGACCACCAATATGAGAAGACTGAGATCTTTCTTCCCAGAGCTTTAAAGGAAATTGTCTTTGAGGTGTTAGAATCGAAGAATTATTTTTCTTTTATTCGTATTCTGCTTTCTTACCCATCATTTTAGCCAATTTTTACATTGTTTCCTGGTTTACATTGGCCATTGTAGCTTTGTCTGCCCTTTCTTCTATGCCTTGGCTCTACCTTAATGTGCAGTCATCAAGTACATCTTCCACGCTCTCAGTAGGCTCTCTCCTTCACGGGCACTCTCTGCTAATCTTTGCCATGACAAACTTTAAATCTTAACAACATGCTGCCTACAGTGTTATCCTTGTTTATGTCATTCATATTCAGTTAGTAGTTACTCAGACATTAACCAAGGATACTGAAAATGGATGGGGTTCAGGAAGGGGGCAGAGGAGTGAATCAGGGTCTGGAAATGAGAGAGTTAAAGAGCTTTGTTTACTTTACTTGTCAAAGAAATGATTTGATTGGTAAGAAATGAATTGATTTTGATCTGCAAGTCTCATATGGAGAAAAAACTCTTTAACAGAAGATGAGTCTTTAATCTAGCTTACAAGTACCTAATAAGATGTAGAAATTGAAGCTAGGCAAATTCAGTCAGGAAAAAAATGAGATTTGACAGAATGATAATACATTAGAACATCTTTCCATGGGAAGTGATAGTTTCTTAAGCAGTGAATCTGTTTGATTCATGGGTATCTTTCTGAAACACGTGTATTAATTTCCTGAGATATATGTCCTTGATACAGAAATTTGAAATCTTGAATGTTTATTATGGTCCCTTCTGCCCTCAGAATTTAGACACCTGTGAATTACATCTGCTCTGCTTTTTTAATTTTTCCTCCCTTCAGCCCTTCTGGACTTGCCTGGTTCACTTCACATTCTTGGGATTTTTTTTTCTGGTTCCCTTGATTATCCTCCCCATATTCACAGATAGACTGTTTTCCACAGAGCAAGAAACTGTCTTCTTTTACTTCATATTTTTACACAAATCACTGATCCTACCAGTATAGTTGTACCATATGTGTTTATGCTGTCTTGCACTTTGAAATAATGTATTTTTATACTGTATCATTCTGAATTAGAATTTGAGAACTATCCATTTTTTTGAAAAATGTACTACATGAACCTTACTAAAAACAGTAGTCAGTCTCCAAATAAAGGCTGATTTAGAATGCATTGATGTAGGGGAGGAATGTGAGAAGGCAAATTCACAACCACCACTGGTATTTTTTTATTAATAGCATTTTTATGCAAGATATTCTCACATCTTTTAAATAAATAGCCACACTTGTGCTGAATGCTGGGTTGTGATGTGTCAACAAAATGGAAAAATTTGTTCTACAACAGTTGTATTGACATGCAACATTAACGATCTCCAGAATGTAAAAAATTATTCCACAGTGCTTGTATTTATATGCAGTGCAATAATTATGTCCCAAAAATTTAGTAGCTTTTGATACTCAGCAAATGTGTGTTAGGGCTGTTATTTTTCAAGACAAAACTGTAATGTTCCCATCTGAATTTTAGCAAAATATGTTGTACAAAATGAGAGAGAGAAAATGTGTTCTCAGAATAAGGAATAGGGGAAGTGTGTAACTTTATCATACACTTCAAGAACAAAACTTCTAG
Source organism: Pachyramphus minor (assembly GCA_013397135.1). Lineage (NCBI taxonomy): Eukaryota > Metazoa > Chordata > Aves > Passeriformes > Tyrannidae > Pachyramphus > Pachyramphus minor. The sequence continues at coordinate 186,558 of VYXB01000122.1, read as the reverse complement.
GCAAGAAAACCTAGATAGGATTGTAGAATATCTCAAGTTTGAAAGGGCTGATAGTTGATTTTGATGCTTTTTCTTCTTTTGTATTACCATGTTAATGTTGTTGGGTTTCATCATGAATTGTGTTACCACACATTGTATAAACACAGAGCAAAAAGGCAGTTTGTGTTAGAGAATCTGTGGCCTAAGACCAGAGATAGATATGGTGAGGAAGGACAACAAGGATAACTGAAGTCAGCATGATTGACAGAGTTGGAGGCACAGGAGCAGCCTCACCTCTTCTTGGTTTTTGTGTGTGCTATTTTAAAGGACAGTTTCAAGGATAATGGAGTAAATCTGTGAATATTCATGGATAACATAGTGGAAGACAATTTTACAGGTGCTTGCTTGAAAAGTTAAGTGGAAGATGTAGGCTGACATGATTAAAGAAGGGACTTGTCCTTTTAATATTGAATGAGAGATAAAAAATAGGGAAGTGAAGCATTTGGAAAAGACAACTTGCAACTTACCTGGAGGAGTACAGAGAAAGGTGACAAGATCAGGGTTGTAGGCAAGAAAAACAACCTTTGCAGCAGCCTACTGAATAAATATTAATATGGCAAGACTGCTTTTTCCAAAAGCAGAGAGAACAGGATTGTGATGTTTGGATGTAAGTGATGATGACATGGTCAAGAGTTTGAGTGGACTGGTAAGAAACTTCTTAGAGATGCTATGCAGAGAGAATAAGCAAGAGAACTGAGTATGCAGCTACAGAGAAAGGTCTAAGCTAAGTATAGATTACAGAACTGGAATTAATGGTTATGTCCAAAGGGATCCAGAAAATGTGGTTACACAATGCCTTGTGGTACGTTAGAGGTAATGAGCTTCTCACTCACCCAGGCTGTGAAAAATATTGAGTTAAGAATCTGTATACACAGTTTGAAGTGGTGAAATGGGTACTTTGGTTTAGCTTTTATGGGTGAGATACCCCAGAAATAAAATTCAGAGGAAGAAAAGCTTGAGGTGGAACATTGTAAAATTATCAGAAATGTGGGAAAGCTTTGAAGGTAATCTTTAGATGATCACATTTTAAAAATTATAGGAGACAATTAAAAAGCAAACAAATGAAACCCAGAGGAATTAAAAATTGTAAAGAATATGAAGATTTTATGGGGCTGAAGAGAGAAAAAAATGTATAGGAGAGTGAGGATAAAGTGGAGATTTTGAGCCTAGCCAAGGAAAATCATGCGTATACTTTGACAAGAGCAGATAAGTGACGTGGAAGTTGCTGAAACCTACAAGGACATTGTTAGAAGAATGTATCCATCAGCAATTGTAAATATCATATTCAAAATACTTAGAAATGTAAGAGGAAATGAAGAATGGTCAATGTTGGGTAGCTGTGGTTGAAAACTTAACTTTGCTCCCTTCAAACCATTTATGCTCCATTCAATACCAGTTATGTAGGGAGTGAGATAAGGGATAAGAATACAAAGCAAAGTGAAGCAGTCAAAGTAAGAAACACAGGCAGAGAAATAAGAGCAGCCTTACGAGAATGTAATAAGATAGATGGGGAAATTATAGTAGGGAAATTTGCAAGATTCCTCAGAGGAGTTGTAATGATAGGTGTACACATTGCCTCTTATTGCTAGATTAAAATCCATCTGCTTGATCTTTATACAAAACTAAGGAATCTCAAACAGAAATCAAGGTATGGATAAACATCCTGATGATGCCTTTTGTTAATGTGATAGTGAACTTGCTTGGTTAATGTCATAGAAAAAGTAATATAAATGCCCAGACAAAATCTTTTACCTGAACCTGTATACTTTCCAATGATAATGCTTTTCAAAGACTGAAGCTTAAATTAAAATATGAAAAGAAGAGGTGGGTAGATAGAGGTTCTTGGTAGCTGCTCATCTGCTAATTTGAACCTTTTTTTTAGTCCCTATTAAAACTACTAATACGTTTTGAAGCAAGTAAGGCTTTTATGTCTTTTGTCCTTTTCTTCTAATTTTGATTTTTTGTCTTTATCTTCACAACTTCATTTCTCCTAATTTGAGAGCTACTCTAGCCTGTGCCATTCATCACAAGAACATCTCAGAGAGGCTTGGAAATGTTTCAGCTTTTAACAATCAGAGACTTAACCTGTTTTTCCTCATAGAAGTTACCTGCCTAGACACACTAGGAAGACAAACACTGAATAACAGAAGTTGAATAATAATAGTAATGAAGAATTTTGCATGAGAAATAAAAACCTGGTAAAACCAGGTCTTTTGTTGTAGATTACTGAGATACTTTATGAGAGTAAGGAAAAGAGTGTCGACATATGTCAGGCTATCCTCCCTACATTAGAATTACTGTACAAGGGAAACCTTGGCTGCTGTAACTATCCCTGCAACATTTGCTATTTTCTTGTGCTTTTTTTCTTTCAAATACATGGGGCTATTTGGGGTTACATTTTTGTTCTTAAAATCTCTATTTTCTTACTTGATCTTTTTGTTCTATTATCATAATTCTTCTATCTTGATCCTATCACCTTTTCTGGTTTGCTTGTCAATATAAGATAAATCGGGGGGGAGGAAGAATTGCTTTGGTTGTTTGTGTTGTGTGGGGGTTTTTTACTGAATTTCTTGCTTTAGAGTACTGTAAGGTTGATAACCTAGGAAACTAAAGCATCAGTACATCTTTTCTCAGCCTATTTTGATAGTATGCTTTATCTCTGACCTGGAAAAGCCACCTCTGTATGTGAGAGGGTAGTTCATTCTCCATAGCTCGTTCAGTCCTTGTCCTTTTTGCTAAGAGTACCATCAAGATTGCTAATTACAGTAATAGGTTTGTGACGTGGGTACTTCTCCTCTGTAAACTGGTGAAATTAATTTGATACAGGCCATAAAACAGCCATTTGTGGGTACCAAGTTTCACCCACCATCACTTTGACCCAAGTAGTAGCTAAACAGTGCAGTAGTGTTTTTCCCTTGCATCCTATTTCATTTTTAATGTTCTTCTTGTAGCCAAAAAAAAAAGCTCCCAACTGTTTTGTATTTCTGCTGTGTTTCAGACCCTTTTCTGCTGAAACTGTGTTGCCTATTTTCAATTGTAAGAAACTAAACCTGCATCAGTTAAATAAACCAGCACAAAATAATATCAAGAGTGGGCTTTACACAACCTTAAATATGGTGGTTTGTTGATTGGGGTTTTTTTACAAAAAAGCCTTTGAAGGTGTGGCTTGGACAGAAACAGAGAGTAAAGCATATTTTCCAAAATTACAAAATTATTTCAGTTGTTAGTACTGTAGCACCTTCCCTCAAAAGAAAGGCATAAAAATATTATAGCTTTAAAACTTACTTTGCTGGAAGAAAAGTGGCTTTGGAAAGAAAATGGCTTATGTCAACTACTTTAGCATCACTGGAAAGGAACAAGAGGGAAATATTAACAAGGCTTGCATTTTCTTCATGTTGGCCCTCAACATGATACATGCGATTTAAGAGACTTTTTGTGGCCTGGTATTTTTACACTTCTACTTTTTAAAGGAAATTTCATAAAAACTGAGATTTTCAGATTTCTGTTGCTACCACTTTTCTGGGTTTCCTAGCAGTGCTTTTCTTTAAATGGAAATGCAATCAGTCCTTACTTCACGGTGCCTTCAGTATTTCTTTCAGGTCTGACCACTAAGTCCAAGAGTCACGTCCTCAGTAGTTCGTAAAAAAATTATTGTTCCCTGCCCCCTTACTACATATGGATTCATGCTTGGATACACCTCTGCCTTTTTCAGGGTTGTTTTGCAATATTGCTGGGTTTTTTTGTACTTTACGCTCAGGAATTGTCCTTGGATTACAAGAACTTGTAGGGCTAGTCTGATTCACTGCTTTCGTTGGCACTAGAATTCAGAATAGCTGATTCAGAATCAGGCTGATTCTGACATCGGTGTTAATGATGCAATAGTGTTGACTCTGAGCAGAACTGATCCTGTTTCCCTGATATGCGGGTGAATGTCTGCTTTACAGGTGCAGGTGCAGATGTTCAATTGCACCTCCTGCTAATCTGTGGAAGCATTAAATAGAAAGGGTAGCCCAGAGTTAGCTACTGAAACAGTTTTGGAGGTTGCAGCCAGTACTGCACTGCACAGCCCCTGGCTGCGCCTCCCTTACAAGTCATACTTGCACTTAGCTAAAGATAGGAAGGTTAAAGACATACAGCTTGTAGTTCCCTCTCTCCCATCAACTCCAAGTGAGATCAGGATGAGTTGTATTTATATTTATTTTAGAGAAATTATCTTTAGATTATGTGGTTATCAGGATGAGTCCTCTTGGTATTTATTTTATAGAAATTAACTTTAGTTTCCCTATGGGAATAAAGATTTTTCTGTACTTTTAGAAAATTTATGGCAAAGTTTATTTTAAAAAATCTTGTGTGTAAATTTGTCATTGGCCTTTGCATAATTGTGATGTCTTGAGGAAAGCAACTATACTGAAGCCAGAGACCAAAAGCAGCCTTGGTTCTGGATCAGGAAAATGGAGAAGGATGTATGGCCCTTTGCTCACTCTTTCTAACAGCACATATGCCAGTCATGTTGAAACACTGCTCATGCTCCTGGCAACCTGTCAGTTCCATATTTTGCTCAACACCATGGTTTATGAGCTTTTACCTACCCACACAAACTCCTCTTGAACACAAAAACTCTGTGTTTTGGATGCTCAGGAGAAACCTGACAGTAATATAAGGGAAGGTTGATGAAGGTTTTTTGTTTTGGTTGTTTTTGGTTTGTTGTTTTTTTTTTTTTGCAGGAGGAGGCACCTATACTACCTTATAAACTGCATGTGTGAAGTATAGTAAATATATGGGTTAAAAAAATCATAATTCAAATCTCTACACTGATAGTGATCAGATCTCTGTTTCTGTAGCAATGAGAACCAAAGGTGGCCTTTTAAGGCTCACAGTTCTTCTACCAATTTCCAGTTCTGCTTCAGGATTCTTAAAGTATTAGAGTGCGTGCTTTAAACCTACAAAACTTACCTTTACCTAATTTTCACCATTCTAACCTAAGTTTCCACGGAAACAGGGTTGAAAAAGCTGCTGGTAGCCAGCAGGCAGCCAGCAGCTGAGAGTGAGAACTCTCCTTTGTCACTTTCCACTACTGGATGCCTGCTGCGTGCCAGTGTGCAAAGCTACCTAGGCTTCTAAAATCTGGATTACTTTCAATTTGAGGGGGAAAAATTAAATTAATCTACTCTTTTCTGTCTTTGGATTGTCACAGTAAATTCCAGGAGGGCAAATGGGCTAATGAGTTCTGATCTGTTCAGTTACCTTGAGCCCCACATAACCAAAGCTTTCCCAACCAACTGGGCCTCTCCTTTCATAATTTCCATGTTTTTAAAGCATTCCATCTCAAATGTTTTGTCTGTGCATGTGTACACGCATATTGTTGTACCTTAATTCTCTGTATCTATTTATCTACATATTTATGAACCTTTTTTGCATGCAGTATAGTCAATGTACAAAATCCCCTTTTTTTCCTGTACACTCAGGGAACATTTCTGAATGAACACATTATAAACTGATCCTCAGTTAAATATTAGGAGTAGGATGTGAATGGAGATGGCTTTTAACCAGAAGTAGATTATAGCTGCGGGAAGACTAAAGGGTCTATTTGGTCAAGACTCATACAGAACTGAGATAAGCATGCACAACCTGACAAGATCAGATTAGATCCTTCCCCCACGAGTGCTTTTCCCATAAATATTTATCTACTTTCTATTATAAATAACCAGGAAATGAAAAAGAAGGATAGATTCCTTTTTAAAAATAGCCTAGAAATAGAAATGCAGCTTCAAATCTTCGGGGTAATGATATTTAAAGTATGCAGTACATTCCAATACTAGTTGGTATTTTTTAGATGAAAGTAAAGTATTGAAATTCTTTGTGTCAGCTACATAAATCAGCAGCATTTATCAACAAAAAAAGAACTTTGTACATATGTGAATTTTTGCCTACTACTGGGTACCTTAGAATTAAACAGCTTATCACCTATGAGAGAATAGGTGTTGACAGAGTCAGCACTGCTGTATTTTTAAGCTTGCCTGAGGCAACATAGCTGGCATTGAAGTTAAGCTTGGCATTTTTTCACCCTGTCCCTCCTCCCTTCAGCCCAAGTGAATGCTCACTTCATCAATGAGAAACACAACTGACTTGCTTGCCAGATGCAACAGAGATCCATGAATTCACATCTATTCTGCAGATTTGTGTTTCATTCAGATTGTCAATACTTTGACTTCACTTCTTCGTGTAGTAGCATTAAGGGGTAAAAATCTGAAGCTGTGCGTGTGCCACTAATTCAGAAAGGCGTATTTGTTGGTGATACACTCATCAGAACCTGTGTGGATTGCTTTTCTGTTATAGTGAAAAATAGCTCTTTAGCTTTGAGATTCAAAACCTTAAAAACGTACAGAATATGATTTTTACATTCATCTTTGAAAGTAAGAGTGTGCACTTTTTAAAACACTTCGGTGTCACATAAGAATAGTATTAGTACTTTAAAAATCTCAAGATGAAAAATGTAAGTCCTTTTTTCTTTTTATTTTAAATCTTTTTTTCCTCTAGCATTTTACGATGGGATAATGAGACAGATGTCTCTCAACTGGAAGGACATTTTGACATTGTTATGTGTGCTGACTGGTAAGTACATAAAAATCATAAAACTCATGTTAGAAAAATAGCTTTGCTGGAGTAATTGTACTGTGCTGCTTGCTGATGGCTAAGCAAAGTCAACAAATGAAGCACAAAGCCACCTTAACCTCAACAAATTAATATTCATCTCCATGTGACAGTTATAAGGTAGTCTTCTATCACACAGTAACTTCTACCACATTATTTCCCAAAGATTGATTTTGAGAAGCATTTCCATTTTCTGGAATTGCCTCTGTTTCATGCTTGACGTATCAGTAAATGGACGACTTAGGCAAATTGCAAATAATTATGGCTCAGTGAGGAACAGTCTGGAGAAAAGGGAGTTTATCAACACAAACAGCTCAATTAGCTTACTTCTTAGGAGAGATCTGACTATTGATATAAGGGGATATATTTTTTGCTTCCTGGAATATCTTTCCAAGGAAAAAAAGATTTTTAAACTTCTTTTTCCCCACCACTACGTTCTGTTCCTTAAATCAATTTGGCATCAATATTTGTAGATATAGGCTTTATATTATTTACACGGGCATATGTTAATTATAAGATAATTCATAGTGAGAAAAAAAAGAGTACTGCACTTAATTTATGAAAAGGTAGATACATGCTGAAGTATAGTGTATTGTTTAATAATTTATGCAAATGGATTTGATTATTGGCACAACCCTTTTCTGATACTGCATTTACAGGATTGTGCTGTGCTATATTTGCTGCGTGCTAGCTTTAAAAATGGTACATTATTAATAATTTGTGTTATAGAAATGTAGACAGTGTAAAAAAAGAGCTGTGCAAATTTTATTTAGGAGAGTAGATATTTTTAAACAAATCTGTTTTCACTTAATGGATATTTGCTCTTGACCCTTTAAATGTCCAAAGCAAAAAAAGAGCTGTTTATGTTTTGTGACACCTAACTGTTGTGAGAGACCAAATTCTGAAAAAAGGGACTTGCTAGGACAGCTCAGTTCAGCAAATTTCTGTACCTTATTAAGAAACAGTTAAAGGAAAAGGCAGAGGGAAGTATGAAGCTGTCTATTGTCTTTTTAAACACTGGGGTTTTTTAAGGGGTTTCTTATAAAATATTCCTCTAAAACTTTTTTTTTCCTTTCATATTTTACTATTTAAGCAAACTCTTCTTATTTCAGAAAAGTTATTGGTTTTGTATAGCGCTGGAGAAAGCGTATTTAGTGATCTTTTTGCCATTTTCTAATACCTATTTGTTGACAGAATGCAACAGTGCTTTGTTTCTCTTAGCATTTAATTTCTGAAAAGTTCTTTGTTCCCAAAAGGACAGAGAAGGGTTTCTAACTAATCGCTGATAATGTGCCTCAGAGATGCATCATCTGATTAAAATAAGGAGCTAAACAACACCATATGATTTCAGCAAGTAATTTAGTAAATGCCTTCCTCACCAAATATTAGAATGGATACTCCAGGTTTCATTGCACAGATGAAGTTAATGCTGGACAGGATTAGATCAGATTAAGTATGAAAGTCAGATCAGAGTGCTGGCGGACATGAGCAGGAGGGCAGCAGTCTTCTCGGAGGCTTAGACAAGGCTCACATATGGATGTTCTCCAGATTATGTGGGTGAAGCAAGGTCTTGCCAAGAGATTTAGAGTTAAATTTGTTCTTCACACAAATATCAAAACAACCTGGCTGTGCCTTCTCTTGTATTCTTGATACTCACACCATGTCATCCTATTTGTGCTGGGAGTACAGCAGAGTAGAGCAAGACTTAAGTTGTTTTTTTCAGTAATATTCATGCCTAATACTCCTCCCAGTCTGTTTGGAAATAGTGTGGTTTCTTTAGGAAACAAAGAATCAAAAATGACAGGTAAAACACATAATGCATTTGCAATCCCTGCATTTTGTACATTTATTTTGAAGCACTTAAGATGCAGGTAAGTGTATAAATATTTATAGATTTCTAAAAAATAAATAGCAATGTGCAGGTTCGCTTAAAGTATGTGATTTTATTCACAAATTATCTTCATTTTCTTATTGCAGGTGCCCACATATATATAGTTTAATACACATGAAAATCCCTTCATTGTTTGTTTCTTTTAGAAATCATTCTTTTAGTTATGGACACTAGGTTTTCTGGTACATGAAAAGGCTGGGGAAAGAAATGTTCCATGCTTTATCAAACTCAAATCATCTTTTCATTTTCATGTACTTCTCTTCTGAGATATAGAATCGGTTTGAGAACAGTTGGCAGGATTTTTGCTCTCTGAATTTTTTGGGCTGCCATTGAAGAGGAAAAAAAAAATCCCTTTTCTTCTAGCTCCTCGGCTGAAACCTGAAGTATGCAGTGATAAAAACAGATAGAATAGATTGCATTTAGTTTAACACCATCATATAGCTCATTGTCAGTCAATAAAATCTGAGATTAGAACAGAGAACTAAAAAGCAAAAAATCTGAGTTCAAATATTAGGTACATGGATAAATTTTTATTGAAGTATTTCCAGCAAGGGTGATATTGTCTGATTCTCTGAATAGCTAACCAGTGGTACTGCTTGATCCCATTTACATGAAAACAAGCTCTATTCATAAACATATTCCAAATCCACATGGAGATTCAAGGAAAAATGTACATGATTACAGCAAGCAGGGATATGTTTATATTCATATATTTACAGTCAGACTTTCATAAACCTTGTGTGCAGGAGTGGAAAATAACTTATTTCCCAGAACAAACAGTCTATTAGTTAACAGCTAAATTTAGTAGCTCAACTAGATTATAAAATAAATAAGAGGCAAACTGTGAAAGCTAGCCATTATTTAACCATTCAGAATTTTGACAATAAAAATAGTTTCATGGTTCAGCAGGTCTGAAATAATTTGTAAAATTGTAAAATGTCAACTATGAGTTAAAAATAAGAAAAAAAAAATCTCGGTGAGGCTACAACTGGAAGGAGCATACAGTGAAAAAGCACTAAAATAACAAAATCTTTAAAACATATCCACCCATCTCATATTTTTGAGGGGCAATTTTAAGGCCCGGTGAGGGCTGCCAGAATTTTGACTTTCATTTGACCTACACTTGTGGATATAAAGTCATACAGGTGCTGGTATTGTGAGTATGAATAGAAGAGGAGAAATAACAGGTGCCTTTATGGACAGGCTCTTCCAAAGAGAGCCTCTCTTGTGAGCCTCAGATTTCTGATTGTTAAAATAGTGTATGTACTTTATGGAGAAAAAAAATTCTGAGATTTTTAATCCAAAGAGAGAGTCAAAGCCAGTAGGACTGAGACAATTAAAAAAAATCTTTATCTTTTGCTTTATTGTAAGACAAGTTTTCACAAATAATTTAATGTACAGGTGGTATAAGTTTATACCCCTATGTTGTTGCAAATGCGTAATATTTATTATTTACTTACAATGATTCTGTTCTTAAAGTTTGGCACATGCAGAAGTGTTCACATGACAGAGGCCAGGGGGAGCTATTCCACATTACTTTCACTGCTGAGACTTTTGCTGAAGTCATGGGGAGTTGTGGCTTCGCCAGGAATGTAGGACTGCACAGAAAGTATTCTTTAAATACCTTAAAATACCTTATTTTGTCTCTATTAGTTTATTTCACTTCTTATAAGGAGATCTTCATGCCAGAATGCAGTAAGGCCTCTGTCCTTCTTCCATTTAAACTTATTATTCTTTTAAGGCCTGATTGCTTGCACACACTCTGAAGTGCATTGGAACCTGACCATATGGAAGTAAGGGCTTTTTTCAGTTTATGTCACCCCTGTAGTTGAAGGCAAACAGAAGGATAAATGGCTCTACACATTAGACACTACACATTTAATAATGTCTGAAGTACACCTCTAAACCCATCTCTTTTAACAATTGCAAAGCATGCAAAAAGAAAAATAAGTTCAGCATGAAACAAATATCACCATGAATCAAACTGAGAATCTACTTGGGTTTTTTATTTGTTTCCTTGTGGCTTACTGTTGCTTCTGTATAGTTTTGGTATAAACTTTTTTTTTTTTAATGGTAATTTAAAATGTAAAAAAAATTAAGAGAGAAGAGAGGTGACAAGGTTGCCTCCTGTTCATCAAGATTTCACAGGTTAAGAGCATTGCCTAAACAAAGACCAAATCATAACCTCTCTACTGCTGTGATTCAAAGCTTCCTTGCTGACCCAAGAAAACCTTGCTATTCCTGTCCTGAGCTACTGCTTTCACAGTGTCCTCGCTACATTAAGATGAGATATTACCAGTAAAGTAATGGCAAGCTAAGCCAAATTTGAACTGAGTTGTGAGAATTGAGTGTTAATGGTTTGGAACAATACATTATTTAATTTTACTGAGTGGTTCACAGAATCACAGAATTGTTAGGGTTGGAAGGGACCTCTGGAGATCATCTAGTCCAACCCCCCTGCCAAGGCAAGGTCACCTAGAGCAGGTTACACAGGAACGTGTGTGCTGTGAGCTTTGAAGGATGCTTTTGGGTACCTTTTCAGTATGCTGTGGTAATGTTTAGTCATGCAAATTCTACTGGTAAGAGAAATTGTGTGACTAAATCCCCTTCCATGGGCCCAATCCTACGCTATTCCTGTCTGCAGCATAGATTATCTAATGACTTCTTCAGGATTTTCCTCATTCAAAGCATCCCCTGACTCAGGTGGAGGATAGAGATGGTCACCTAAGTCACTGCATTGCATTAGCATTGCTTCCAGTCTTTTCTACTCCTTCTGGTCATAGTCTGTGGCTCACAGAGCAATAGCTTGGAAATCACAATATCAAACTGTGTTCGATTAAGTAGGTCATGTTCCCAGGGACAGGCCTTTTGGAAGGCAGGGACAACTTGGGGCAACTGTCTCAGATTATCTAGGTTTCCTAAGGTAAGAGGGCTAAGAATCTCATACCACCAAAATATCAACTGGGTTTGGACAGAAAAGGTATTTTTGAATCTGTCTAATCTAGCAGGTCATGTAACCCTTTAAAGTTCTCAGACACTCAGTTCATAGTTTTTGGTAGACAAAGACCTGTAGTTCTCATTGTGAAGGAACAAGATTGGTAGCAGCAGCTGTGCCCCTATCTCATTGTAAAAAGAGAAAATGGTATTCAGGTCCATGAAGAAGATTTTAACACTGGTAAGCTGCCCCAAGATTGTGTTTCCACTACATTGCTTTCAATAATAAAAATAGTATAAATGCACTTTTCATTTGGAATGTACTTCTGTTTACACAGGATCCCAGGAAGTCTTAAATGTGTGAGTACTTGTGATGATGTTAAAGAAAATTAATTACTTTTAGCTATTCTTTTGGGAGAGGAATCATGTATTCCACTTCTTCTGCAGGTGGTTAAGTTCCCAGTGAAGTAGTGTCTTATGACATCTATCTCTATAGGGATCAACCTGAGGTGAATGTCATTAAAACACCCAAGAGACATCAAATATAAGAGCTGTTCTTTCAATGAATTAAATGTAACACACAGTTTTTAAATAAGGTTCTTCCAGTAGGATGAATCAAGGCTGAGAGGGAGTCATCATGACAATTGCACAAGTTTAAATTTGCTTGTGAGCCAGGCTAGTACTTCATAGTCTTGAGAAGAAATTCAGCAGGTCATATTTCTCTATTAAATGTTCTTTAAAATGTATGTGGATACCCATTCTACCATATTTTCTCAACAATATGAGGTTCTGCAAGTTTTTTGCAGATGAAATTTGGTCACTTAAGGTTTTCTGATAGACTTTTTTGTTTGTTTATTCCCAAGTAGCAAAAATTCACAGCTCTTACACAGCTGCTTGACTCTATGATATATAATACTATATTCTCCTTGGTCACTGTGGAATGTCCTTACCTAAATACCCACACACCTTCTGTTCTTGATGAGAGGCCTGTGGCTGGCAGATCACTTTTTTCTCTTCAGAGTTTTCATATGTTCTTCATGTTCTTTTAGAATTTCTAACCTGGGGAAAAAAATTATCTAAATCTTTTCAGAAAAGAAGTTTGAGAATAAAGGGAAGGAGAGTACAGGAAAAAAAACATAGAGAATGGACAAAATGACATGTAGTGTTAAACTTGAACTTGACACAAGCTAGGAAACAGTTTTATTACAGAGAAAATGTGGGGGAAGAAAAAGAAGAAGAAAAAAAATCACGTTATCTGTGGTCTGCTTGATGGAGTTTCTTATCTGAATCACCAATATAAATGCAGCCCACAGTAGTAAGGACTGAAAGGCATCAGTTGCTATCAGATGGTTGTTCACTAACCATTGTAAATGCACTCATCCACAGTAACTACATGTCCACAAATATCTAGTCAAGAGTGATTGGCACCCTGGTTGCCACTATTAGTATATACATTAAGGTACTGAGGGGCATGAAGAATGAATTATCCCCTCAAATCATGAGGTAATCACGCCAAAATAGGGCTGAGCGTGTTGGCAACATTGCATGGGAAAATTGACTCTGCTGCTATCCTTGCGGGACCCATGCTGGAGATGAAGGATTGCACTCTTGAGAGATGACAACTCTGTACAATCTGGGCCATTGTATTTGAACAGTGTTTGAGAGAGAGAGGAGGTAAGATCCTGTAAATCTTTATGGGGGTAGATAGAGGTAGATATATAAATATAACAAATATGCATACTAAGTAAGAATTAATGCTGAAATTGTGAAGGTAAAAGGAAAAAAAAAATACCCTTAATAGTAACACCTGAAATACAATAGAGAACACTTTAAAATAAACTCCCCCCCCTCTGCCTTGTATAAAAAAAACATGTAAAATGCCGACTTTTTATATTGATCCTCATTTCTGGTACAGTACTATTTTAATAGATAGCATGTATGATCAGTGAATTTCAGCTATATGAAGAGCTGTTTCATGCTGATAATTTAGCTTTGGTTGAGATTGTATTTGGTTTTATGTATTTCTAATGTTAAAAGAGGCTGCACTGGATAGAAATGTAGACCACAGTTTCTCTTTTACAGCATTGTGTAAACATATGTAATTAGCCTTGTACTTATCTGCATTAGTATCATTAGAATTGAAAACCCATTTTAATCTGGATTCTGTTCTCTTCTCAATGTCAGCCTGTTTCTGGACCAGTACAGAGCTAGCCTTGTTGATGCAATAAAGAGATTACTCCAACCCAGTGTAAGTATGTTTCTATTTTCTCCTGAACACTGGCTTCAGAATAATTAGTCTGTGCACAATGATTGAGAGAGTAATGGAATGGCAGGATTAATGTCATGTAATACTTTAATACTTATTATGTCCAACTTCAATTGAGTCTTCTAATCTATCAGATTCTTTCCTAATCATAAACTAGGAAACTTCTTATACTTGGCCTTCTGATAAGGAACACAGTGGGTAGTAAAATAAATGAAACCGCTTCAAAGATAGCGTCAGATTATTTTTATCAAAGCGTTTCTCAAGTATTTTCCTTTGATAATAATGTCTTCATATTAAAGTAAAATACAATATTGAAAGTTTTTATGTTGCCTTCTGTCATTTTTAATCCCTTCAATTGTAACCTTTGTCATTGTGTACTTATTTATTCTGAAAGAATATCTTTTCTTTTCATTTATGTTTATTTAAAATGAAAAAACACTTACACATATACTGTGGCTTAAAACATTTTTCCATTAAGTCCATGTGTTTACATGTTTTATACCTTAGAAAATAGCTAATTTTATACTCTTCATAAAATGATTATATGTTCTACATGAGTGTCACTCAGGAAATATTTTATCGATCTAAATCTGTTAGTCTGTTTCAATCAGAGAGACCTACAAGCAAAAAAAAAAAAATCTGGTATATGCATGTATAAAATACATGTATTTGTGATCTCAAATATCAAAAAAAAAAAGGAAGATAGCAAAATGAGAGAAGGAGAAAACATGAAGTAATTGCTCTAAGTAGGAGTTTGAGACAGGAATTTTCTCTCTCATGGTTAACATCCAAATCTTCCAATAAAGTAAACTTTCCATTTCAAAACAAAAGTATTTCCTGCTAAAAACACTTTCTCCAAACTTTATTTAAAATTTATATTGTACTTTTTGTACAAGAGACTTTCTCTGTAAAAGAAATAGAAGACCCAAACATGCAAAGGCTTAAGAAACTGAGTCATTTTAGTTATGTTAGTAATCCCATTCTTTGCTTAGAGTGATCAGGTTTCTATTCTTGGTTCTATCATAGACTTTCCTGAGTGACCTAAGGCAAGTTACTTAAGACTGAATTATTTTAATGAGCTGTGGGGCAAGGCTGCCAGGAAGACAGGAGACACCCTGAGGAAAAGGTTACCCAGATATTTCTGTCAGTGGCAGTAAGGAGAGGTTAAGCAGCTCTTGCCCAGAGTGACACATTGTGACTTTTATGATGTATCAACACTTGTCCAAGTGTAATACTTTTTGGGACCACAGGTGATCTGGAACACAAAGCTGATCCCAGTTAAAAAAAATACAAAAAGATATTTTTTTTTCAGCCAGCTCCGTGTCAGAAACTGGTTCTTCAGGTATTCCCATAGGCCACTGTACTGGCTCCATGGAAGGGCACTGGGGAAGAAAAGCATGAATGGCAGGAAAAGTACAGAAGAGGTGTACTGGGAACTGAGGCCTGGTTGGAGCCTCTGGCTGGAGTGGAAGAAGAGCTGTTAGTTGCTTTTTCTCCAGCCTATAGTTAAACATGGTCTGGTGCTCTATAGTCCCAAAAACACATATGCAGATATGTTTGTATATGCATACACAGACACACACATTCTTTAGCTGGGCTGATTAGCCCAACCAGAGAATTTGATTCAAAAGGCAAGGCGACCTGAATTTTAAGTAGTGTTGCCATCTTGGCAACAATCTAGATAATTTAGGAATTGTTCACCTGACTTTAAACAAAAACTGGCCTGACTTTTTCTTTTTAACTCTAGTCATCTTATTCAAATTCATTACAAGCCTTTGTTTTTCAGGGCATATGAGCTACAGTCTTTGTGAACATAACTGGAGTAAAGGGAAATGGCTTTTTGTTGCCTGTCTTCCTAGTTTTGCTTGCGTGGGCACGTTGTGATTAATAGCATAGCCTGTATTAATAGCATAGCATTTATTTGCTGTGCATTTTAGGCCATGGTTCCTATTTCTTATCAGCAAAGCTAGCTGAAGAAATTCTTGCTCCTTGCAGGAATTTCTGTTGCAGGGTTTTGGATCACTATCCAAACTGTATTTTTAACTAAACTCAGTTGCCTAAGCCACTTCATGAATGGCTGTATGAATGGATATCATTTATGGCATGGCCTTGCAAATTACTGTAATTCATAACTAAGAGGCCAGCGAACTATTCTGTGGGGTAGAAGTTAGGAGTATAGGCACTTTAAATAAGCTCCTTTGTCCAAAAATTACGTGTTCAACAGAGGTGCCTTCAAGCATATGCTTTTGAGGTTTGAAAGACCCAAATGAAAGCGTATACTCATTTGAGATCCCAAAAGAAGATACAGTCACAAGTACAAAATAGTTATCAGTTTTACTGTTCTTGTTAATCTGTACGAATCTAAGGATAACACCAGAGGACACTTTACTAAGTGGCACTATACTTTGGCTTTTAAAGGAAAAATACATTAATAGTGAACTCACTTACCAGTTGCAATAATTAAGAATAGCTTATGGGCATTAGTTTATGCCCAAGCTAAGGCATAAACTTTTTTGATTAAGTTCACTTTTCTACATTAATTATTTTGTCTCAAATTTAGAAGTTGCATTTCCTTTTTGATTTAGAAGAGTCTGGGGAAAATAATAACCAACAATACCAAAAGAAGAAGTGGAGTAAACAGAAAATTACAGCTATCCTTGCAAAGTTACCTTGAAGAAGAAATTCAGAACACATAATCTGTTCTTACTGTTAGTTTAAAATTCATCTGCGGTATTTCCTTTTTCATTAAGGATGTTATTTGTTGCTATTAGAATTCTTACGGCACAGAATGATGTGTTTTGGGTAACTTTTTGGTTTCCTTGACACAGGACTGGTCATTTCAGTCATCTGATTCATAGTATTGAGCCCATGGACGGTTGTATTGGCATAAGAAGGCAGGACCAAAAATTCACAGAGGCAGAAATAAGCAGTCCACAGAGTTACTGAGGGCTGAAATTTCTATCTGAGTTTGTCACAGAGGTAGATGTCACCTCTAAACCAATTCAAAGAATTGGGCATAGAAATTTTACATCAAACAAATTTATCTTGAATGTCTATATTTTATTTCTCTCAAGCTACTTGAATTGATTTGCCAACATTTAGTTTTATTTTTTATATCATTAAAATATACTTTTAATTTCAATCTCAGAATAAGCTTGTTTGCATATTTCCCTAATTAAGAACAGTTTTTTATCAGGGCTTTGATTCTTCTGAGGCCTATCCATTCAAAATCCCAATGAAGTCAACAGGATGCTATTGAGCTGTGATTAGTACCAGCAAATAAAACTGCATTTAACGTTGATGATGAGTAAATTTGGTCATCGTCACATCCAGAATATGAACATCTGTCCCATTGTCTTATTGTAGCATTTTACTAACACCTCAAACTATTATAACTGACATTTTGCTCTGAGTTTTGTTCCCAAATTTAATGGAAGTATTTTCCCAGCTGAGGAAAGGCCATTTTGAACTTTAAACCTCATCCTCTAAACATTATCCTGGGAGATACTTTTGAATTACAATTAAACTTGGCATAATCAATGAAAAATAGAACCAGGTCACTGGTCTACTTTTTTTATTGTACAGCTACAACCAAGAAATGGAAAACACACATGCAATTCACATTTCTTTTATAATTAGAAGTGTGAATGAAGCGCTGCAATAAGTAGCAGAATCACAGAGATCAGGCAGTTGACAAAAAAGTGCTTTCAACCCAGGTTATTATAGACCAGACTTGAATACAGTATCTACCAGATTTGAGATTACTGTGGTATTAAACTATAATCATGATTTCTCATTTTTTATCAGTGAGGGCAAGAGCCTCAGGTATTTTAGATGCACACTAAAGTCAACAGATGAATGGGTTTTTACACCAGCTAAGGAACTGGCCAAAAGTAACTGTGTGGTGATTTCCTGAAAAAGCCATTCCCCTTTTTTGAAGTTTCAAGATTTTCTCTCTGGGTTTAAGACATATTTCATACCGTGTTGCATTCTATTTTACTGTATATCTCTTTCAAATTTAATTGGAAGTTCTACAGAGAACATGAGAAGGAATGACCACATGGACTGTTGACTCCAAATGGAGTGAAGTGGTGCTGCTGTCTGAGCATTGCTTCCTCATCAGAGCTGCTGGATCAGTGGCCAATGTAGAGTGTGCAGCCCCCTTTTATGCGGTTTAGTCATATCTGAGGTCCCCATGTGAATCATGTAGTCAGTAAGCCCTGGGTGAGGGACATGTGATCATTACAGTGATCATGAAGATGAGGGACTCAGCAGAGTCTCATCTTTCTTATGCCAGGAAGAGTCTCTGCAGAACAACATTCTGGGGAGCATGAGATGGCAGCAGGAGGAGGAGGTTCCTCAGCTGAAAGTTCCCTTTGTTGCCCACTTTTGTCTGATGACATTAAAGCATGCCAAGGATATGAGGGAACCGAATGTGAATTTCCTGTGTTTAATGTTTTTCATCCTGAGCTGAGCCTATATTCAGACCTAGCATTTACATAAGCAATTCCAGTGCCTTCTACAAGAGTTACACCTCTTTGCACCTCGTATTTAGCCATAGAATTAAAGTTACAGCTACATAAAAGCACAGAAGTTGAGTTGCTTTAGATATTGCCCAAATCTCCTTTGTACTTAAATTTCCCATGAGAAAGATGAGGATAACAGTACTTCCCTATCTCACAGAGAGATGTTGTGAGAATAAATACAGTGCTGTGGTATTAATGGTTGGAATCTTTTAAGTACACATTGATACGATATGTATTGATGTAGTGTTTTTATTGCTGTTTCACTGTGCATTATTTTGGTGTAAATATGAGTGTGTAAGACACAGATTTGTTTCCTATTCTTCTCACTAAGTACCTGTGTCAGCGTTGTAACTTTCCTGAACTCCTATTGGGGTTCTCTGTACTGATCAACCTTTTCCTGTGGTATACAGATTACATTTTCTCAAGCTAAATATACTTCTACAGCATCTAATCCTTTTATAACTTTTTTAGTTCCCTAAAAACATTTTTTGTCTCTTCAGTTGATTACAGCACCTCACAAATTAATCTTAGCTCTCATTACCATAGAAGTTAAATACAGGAACTCACAGTAAACTTTGTGCCTCCCCTCAGTGTGATATGCTGTTGGCTGTTATTAACCTTTGTTTACAGCTCTTCAACCACTTTTCTTTCCATGTGACAGAACACAGAATTCAGCCAATTAGAATGAATTATTTTTGCAAATAAGATTTTGAGGGTTGCTCTATCAAGTAGGTTAGGTTTTGGGCAAGTACTTTGCACAGGGTGTCTAAAATATCTCAGTTCAAGGTACAGTCATTTTTGTTTTCTTAAATACAGAAGGGTGAACAAAGAATTAGGTAATGGACCATAATGTGTTGCCTTGGCATCATAAATGGCCTGATCATCTTGCAAGAACCTGAATTAGTATTCAAGAACATTAATTCCTGCTGTAAATGCAATTTACCACTTTTAGGTCAGATTTAGTTGCACTGCTCAGATAGTTTAAAATATCTTTGAAAAATTAATGATCAGGTCTGATTGGCCTCCCATTTTACCTTGGTTTGTATTGTTGTAATTCCACTGACAGTGAATGGGAGGTAGTCTTCTATGTGTGACAGAAAAAAGAAAACCATTATTTACAGTCTTTGCGTGGTCATGAGCTAACAAAGGGATTTTTCATTGAGTGTATGTTTTGTGTGTTTTTCCTGTTTTATTTTGGTAATCCACAGACATCATCATTATATGAAAAGAGGCAAATGTATGGCAGTTGGGAGTTTTCTAAAGAAAGTATTTATTTATTACTTTCTAGATTGCATTTGTTTAATCACAGAAATCTTGCATATTTTGAACAATTACTCTGTTACCGTATTTTAGTATTTTACCATGAGAACAATTGACTTTTCCAGCTTAAGCATATTAAAAGCTTAGTCAGGTGTATGTTATATCTGGTTCCCTTCCAGTTTTAAAAATGTATAAATTCTCTTTTTAATGTTCCAGGGAAAAGCAATGGTATTTGCTCCACTCCGAGGGAATACTTTAAACCAGTTTTGCAATCTAGCTGAAAAAGCTGGTTTCTCTATCCAAAGACATGAAAATTATGATGAACACATTTCGAACTTCCACTCCAAGGTTAGTTTTCTGCTCGTGTTAGATAACACTTTAATCCGCATTGCATTTTGAAGAGATCATGGTCCTTTTGGCAGGTAACCTAAATGTTTGATTAAAGTACTCCTTAGGTGTGCTGTTTCTGAACAGCTATTTTTGTATCTGATTATTTTGTGTGGTAGAGCCATCCTTTATCTCTGCATGTCTAGAAGAGTTTTGCAGAAGCACCTCCTGTTTACCCTTTTCATTCATAGAAATCTAATTTATGAGAGTCTTTTCTTGTTGTTGTTAGCTGCCTATAAGTATACAGCACACTAGCATTTACATTTTAATAAAAAGCTTGCAACTTTTAAATAGGTTAAATACTGAAATGGACTGAAATAAATAGGAGGTGAATGTCTAATTGTATCATATCGTACCGTAAATCCTTATCTCTGGCTGCTTTATGGCTGGGTCAGTTGGCAGCTTCAAACTGCTAAATCTCATACAGAATTTCACAGTTGTGGGGTTATATGTCAGATCGAGGCGCTACAAGATTTAGGTCAAAAGCACTTATCTGAGCGTGATTTCTAAGCTTGCTTACATAAAGCTACTGTTATCAGTCTCCTTTTTTATTATTTATAAGTATGGAGTAATACAGGACATGAAGAAGAAGGTGCTTCACAGGAAACTTTTTAGGAATTTCTTATTTTCCTGTGTAGAAGTGCTTATCAAAATCATATTTATTACTTGCAATTCTGAAATCTCTCTTTCATACCTTAAATAAATCCACTGTTGTAGGTCCATATGACCTTAGACCTAACCTCTTGCAATTTTCTAAGAATTGCTCTTGGAAAATACTGACATGTTCAAAATTGAAGTGACATGCCTTTTTTTTTTTTATTTAGCACCATATGATAGAAATCAGATTATGCTAAAAAGAATGCATGTGATGTTGTAAGGAACAAATATATATTTTAATGTTTATATAAAAATTTTGTGTTTATCTTAATATTTAGTATTTTGTGTAATTTAATGTTTATATTAATTTGATATTTAATAAATATTTCCATTAAAGCTATGTGTACATAAAATCACTTGATTTCATTGTTCAGGTAGGTCTGAATCTGGTCACACAAAACCCCCCAAAATTTCAGTCATTGTTCATCTACTGCCTTGACTTTAAATCACATAAAATTGTATAAATGTAAGGCCCAATGTGATGGAAGTTTTATTTGCCTCCACCTGAAAAAGGGCATGATTTTGATTATGTTGTTTCATGGTGGTAGTTCTCTTTCATTATCCACTGCATCCAAATCAGCTCTGCGGCAGTGAAATGCAAGAGTAATAGTTGTTATCTTGGTCCAAGAGATGGGTCTGAAATGATAGAGTAGATTATTTTACTTAGAAAACAAATGTATTCTATCTTCCTCT
>VYXB01000122.1:157754-160254 GCA_013397135.1 Pachyramphus minor | reverse complement strand
GTGGTTTATTTTACAGAGTGTAAACACTGAGACATCTTTTCTTGTATCATTTTAGATCTTAATTTTTCCAGTCATATTCCAGCCTAAAACTGATCAGACTTCACATTTATGCATTAGCAAAGGTGTAAAGCTGGCTTCCTTCTCTTTTGTGCCTTTAAACTTGCATATACTTTGTTACTCTCTTTCAATGCTGTTTTTGAGGTGTATTTGAAAATATATGAAAAATATACTTTGTGGGCTTATATAAGTGGTTGTAAAGAAGTGAATGCAGTGGCATTTAATTAGTAAGGAAACAGTTGTCTGAAGATCTTTTAAAAGTGCACCTATTGAATATTTGGATTTTTTTTGCCTTTTTTTTTTTTTAATTCTACTGTTGATTTTTCTATCCGTGATTGAAGCCTCCTCATTTGCTTCAGTGTTGAAGGCTTTTTTTCTGTATGTGTGGATGTATGTTTTTTTCCAGCAGGACTTTTCCTCCTGTAGATGTATAAGAAATTATGCATCAGACAAAAGCCTCATAAACTGACCATTTGTCCTTTGGACACAATAGCCTGCCCAACCCCTCTGCTCCTCCTCTCCAATTATGTGTGATTAGTCTCAGTGTGTTGTGTCAAGAAGGGGGAGTGTGCTGAGTGCTTATTATCTGTTTAGGTACAAGAAGAGCACATTTAGGTTCTGACTATGAATGGGAAGTGAGCCTTTATCAGGACTAAAATCTAAATGCTACTATCCTAGAAATGGCTGTTAAAAAACCACACCTTTTTTTGATAATATAAAAACCAAAGGATTTTATCGTGTAATCAAACTATCTCCCTTGAATTAGTTTATATTGGATATATTGTGGCCCACATTTTTGATGAACATTTAATGTGATTTTTCTTGTTCTTGGAAAGAGAAAAATCCTACAAAGAAACAGGAGCAATATCTAATTTCCTAACAGTTTAACAGACTATTTAATGACTTCTCGGTAACAGTCTCGTAAACAACAACACTTTTAAAATGTTGAAAAAAGAGAGAGAGGCAGAGGCCATGACTGAGAGAGGAAGGTACTAGTTGCAAGCAAGTGTAGAGAATCATGCTGAAATACATTAATTAAAAGAACTGCAATGCAGGAATAAGCATTCTTCCATATTTAACAAATTGGACAGTATTTAAACCATGAGCTTGTGAAAGTCCCTTTCTCTTCGTTCTTCTTCTCAAACAAATTTCTTCACTACCGGTTTGCATGTCCTTGTATTCAGTACTTTTTATGCTCCATTAGAGCACCTAGATGGATCTCAGAAGGCATAGGTCAAGTCGCAGTTAGATCATACATTTCTTTCTCACAAAAACTTGAATTGCAATGCCAAGTGATGGGCTAACATCACAATAACAGCAATTTATTCCTCTTTTGATAAAAAGCGGCCTATTCTCGGTGTTAGATAAAGACCAGGGGCAATGCAAACCAACCATTTATCCTAGAACTGAGTACTGTGTCCCCGCTATAGCTGGTATGAGTTTCATATTCAAACTCCTGTTGCAAAATACTTGTCTAGTAAGAAATCAAAAGCCTTTAGGAGTAATTTGAAATTGCTGTGAAGATGGCTTTAGTTTAATTAGGTTTTTTTTGTTTGTCCCACACAGCAGTGCCTTTGTTTCTCTAAAAACATGTACAAGGAAGTCTTCATAATCAACAAAGCAATGTGAAAAATAGCTCAATATTAGAATTTGTGAACCTTTTATTTTTGAGAGGGCCTGAATGTCTGCTGTAAAATATTCTAATAAAGATCATTAGTTGCCAAAAATAGAAGCAGTGTCATTGAAAATTGTGGTGTTAGCTCTAAGAAGAAAAGAGTTTTACTGAAAGTAGTAGCTGATAATTGCTTTTTATTTCTTTAGTGTCTGTCGTTTGAGTTGAAGGCTTTGCACAGGTGCTGCCATCCCTAAAGTGTGTAATTGATGGCTTGTTTACCAAAGATGCATTTAGGCTTCATCCTGCAAACTCACATTGGAGCTCCACAGGCAGTAAAGTTACTCATCTACATAAGTGCTTGCAGGTTTGGTCTGTGTGCACATTCTTAGAGGTATATAAGCAAGTTCTCTTCTTGATTTTTTTGTTTCAACATGGCTATTGAAAAGTCACAGATGTAGTATTTACATGAGGCACTAGAAGTGTTCTTTTTCTAGAGGCATCTCTCAGAGTCCCTTGTGTCAGTAGGGATTTGAATTGTTTCTGAGCTCTTAAATTTTAATAAAAATACAGTGTTTATTAATACATCAAGTATCTTTGCTAAGAAAATGTTCTCCAGTTTTTCAAATCATGCTTATGAAATGTATCAGAGCCTTTTATGTGGTGTTTTAACTAGTCTCTGATACTTGGTATATTTTTAATTATATAGTTTACAGTGTTCTGTAACAGAATATTGAGCTTAATTACTTTGTGTTTGCTAAGAAGTTGAAGTTGAATGATACTGTGCAAGAGCTATGCTGGCTTCACTGAGAAATGTTAGGCTGATGCAAG
>VYXB01000122.1:90254-155254 GCA_013397135.1 Pachyramphus minor | reverse complement strand
ATCCTTTCAAGATTGCAGTGTGCGATGCTAGTGTGTTTTTTCATGGACGAGAAACAGATTTTATATCATTTATAAAATTATATATACCATTTAAAGGTGTTGTAGCATGGACAGACCACTTTACTGGTAATGCTTTACATCAGGACAGTAAAGTGCTGGTATATTCAAACACTTCCTAAGTATACAAAGTTGGTCTAAAAATTGAAAGGTAATTAAGTAATATTGTTCACATGCAAATGTATGTTTGTGCATTATGCACTGAAATTACATCTGATGTTTGTGCAATGTCTAGCATTTATACCTAAGGCTTTAAGGAGATTTTCTCCCAGGTTAACTACTGCTCGCTGCAATTGCTTCCCCTTCTTTTCAACTGACAACAGTAAAATTAAAACCCGTTATCCATGTCTCCATAATACACAGGCATATGCATTTTAGTGGCCTGGATAGGAAATTTCTTCTGTAGAAACGGAGGGATTTTATTAAATGTGGTAACAATGAAGGAATATCTGCACTAAATTATGACGCTAACCAAGGATGGTAAGATCTGTAAATTATTGGAGTGCTATAATAGAACATGAGAGTTTTCCTTTAGACAGGCCTTCGGGGTAATAACAAGGGTTGAGACTCACGACAGTGCCAAATAAGCTTTAGACAGCATAATAGTCTGCAAAGAAAAGCCACAGAGCACTAATGTAAAAGAAGAGCTGTCCACCACATGCAGTAAAAATCACCAAAGGTCATTTTATGGTAGCAATTGTGACATAAAATTGGTGGTCATGCTACATGTCTAATACTCAGCACAGCTTTATAAATGATGGGCCCCTAGCGATGGCTGTCATTAAGTGCTTTCATCATAATAAACTTTAAACTGTTGGCTTTATGAATCGCCAGCCAGCTTCAGCTGTTCGTTGGATGGAGCTTGCAGTGCCTTAAGTGTGACAAGGCCTATTAGGAACTGCAACCATGTTTCAAGCGTACTTGGCTTTCCCACTCCTGGGGTGATTGCTGCCTATTAAATGGCATCTGGGAAGATTTTCCTCCAGCAATCTCTGATCAAGAGCTTTTTTGGGCTTTGACCTGCATTTCCTTCAAGACTTTCTCTGAGGAGTTGTATAAGAGCAAAACTCCAGAGGATTTATAGCCACTTCTGATTAATACCTTTTCAGTTTTTCTAGTAACTCTCCCACTGCTACATGGAGAAAAGCTTTCATTGTTCCTAAGGTGCTTATTTGTGACCTTTTCTCTGCTTTCTGATTCCCTCTAACATGTTCTCAGTGAAATCCTTGGTGTGCAACCAAGACAGTTGCTGAAGTTGTTGCAGCTTTCTGTGCAGTGGCTTTGATAGTTAAAAAAGAAAATTAATTTAGAAGGAACTCCTCCCATTTCTATTTCAACCGTGGTCTCACAACTCATGGGTAACAGTTAAATGCCAACAGTGCAGATTTGTTATCCTAAATAGTGTTCATGGGGTAGAGAAACCGCCAGTTCCTTAGGACTCCAGCTGAGGGGAATGCAGCTACATAATTATAACAAAAATTTCTTCCTTGAACCCTGCCTCTCAAACCCCTGTGTGAAGAAACAGCTCTGCAGTCAGTTTGCAGGCAGGGAAGCGAGCTGTGGCATAGCAGGGCCACATTCTTCTTTCCAGCAGCTTCCTCTCTTTTGTAAGGAAATTGTCCTAGTCCCGAGTTCATTTATGGTCCCTTGCTGAGGCAGAAGAGCAAAATCTAAAGTGTTTACAACTTTAGAAAGGTCAGGCCAGCACTCCAAAACTGACAGCTGTCCCGCTGTCCCCCTGATGCAGCGGGTCTCAGTGGGAGATCCCATGGCACACAGGCGGCAGGGAGATGGTCCCGCTCTCGACTTGGCGCAGGCTCAGGGCACAACCCCTGAGGTGGCACATTCCTGAAGTCTGGAGCGCGCCAGGGATAACTATACTGCTGAAATATAAAGTTGCATATAAAGATTTCATGAACTAGATTATATTTTCATCACCTTTATGCATATGAAGTCTTTTAATTTCTATAAATCTTACAGTGAGTTAGAATTAAATCGTATTAGTGTGAATAATAAATGTTTAGGGATCACTCATCTAAGAACTTGTAGTATTTAATTTACAAGGACTATACATTTTTCAAATCTCTTAACAAGAAACTTTAAGCACTTCTTGAGGTTTTAAAAAAAGAGAAGAAAAAAAAGCCCAAACACCCAACAGATCTGGAAAGCAAAAATGCTCTGTTTTTCCCAGGATCCTGAATGAGTGACTCAGGAGGTATTGTAATTGCAAAAGTTTTCTGTGTGTAAGAACCTGGTTAATACTCTTATTAGCATCTTTTTTAATCCAGGTAACATAGTAGTCAGAGTGTCAGATGAATGTCTCAGAAGTGGACCATTAAAAAATAAATTGTGAAACCTTTGAGAGATTAGCATTTGAATCCAGCCAGAAGCTCCTTGAGGTTCTTGGGTGTGGATCAGAGTCCTTAATGCATAAGTTGCTATCACAAACCACATCAGCCTCCAAGTTACTCGGAATGAGAAGACGGTTGCCACAATTATTAGTCTTAGTTCTGGAGTTGTTTCCTCCGGGAAGCAAATATGCAAATTGAGATTTTCATTGTGAAAAGAGGTTTCATTTTCTGAAACCTTTCATTTCTAAAGAAGTTTGAAAAGCAAACAACAAATGAAGTATATTAAAACAGTATTTTCAGGGTAAGTACTTATGTTTTCATTCATAATAATGATAGTTAGCTCTTAAACAGGGTAGTACTTTGCCCATTTAATATGCTTTTTGGAGTTACTAGTTACATAGCGTCATGGGCTGATACAACAGAAAATGGTTTAGCTTTTCCCATGTTGAGAAACTGAAGTAAAGTAGTGAAGTAACACATATAGAAAGGCTCCACCACAGGCAGAAATGCATTTATAATGCAAGTCTCTCTCAAAGACAGTTCTTAAACAACAGACCTTCAACCATCCATCACAGTTTATTTTTGTGCTGGATGTTGGTGTACCCCAGGGAACTGCAGTTTTTTTCATCATCAGATATCATTGGAAATTCCCTGAAGGGCTTTTTATTCTTTCTGATGGTTGATACCAGTACTGGATTTCTCAACAAAAGTACTGAAATACAGACAGTGACTAAGGATGTATGAGAAGTATTTTAATTTGGCTTCTCCCTTCTTCTAATGTATTTCAGCAGCAAGCTGCTAATTTTCAAGGGATTGGTAAGAGCGCCAAAGAAAATATGTGAAACATTGTCAAATTTCTACAGGACAAAAAGGCTGTCTATTTGTTTGGAGGGAGCACTGGGCATTCCTACAACTTCATACTGTTTTACTGTTCCTACTGCTATGCTGCTTTCCAGAGGTTGAGGAGGAGGCTCAGCAGAAGTGGCTTTAGATTAACTCTTTGCAATCTCACAGAAATCTGTAGAAATGGTTTTGGCCATTTTTTGAGACAAGAACTTCCACAAGTCTGCTTGTGGCTACTAGAAGCTTTAGGGATGAGGACCACACTTAAAGCATTTTGTGGCCTTAATTTCGAAAGGTCTGTGTGAATCACAGCAAAGGCATGAGTACTGTGTAAGTGTATTCAATAATTGATGCAAACAGTTAAAGTGGTGACACAACAGGAAGCAAAGTGGTGATTTAACCTTCCATTCCCAGTACAGGGAACACCAGCAGCTCAGCAGATTACTATGGAAAGGGCAGGTGTTTTTGTCATGACTCTACAACAGCTTGTGCCAGGTTAGGTGCATCTGTGCTTTTCTGTGCCCACCCTGCAGACAAGGTGCTGCCAGATAACTGTACGGGGAATAAAAAGGGGTAATGTCACAGGCACCAAGGCTCTGGGCATCTGCCAGCTTATGTAGCGAGGTAGAAATATTAGCAAACACATGGGCAAAGAGTCCATTATGGAAATAAAGAGCATGGGAGAGCACAGAAACAGTGAGTTTACAGGCTATGCAGAAAAGAAATGGGAGGGAAGAGATGGGATTCTCATCCGAGCGGGAGATATTCACCATGACAAAAATAATTTGGAAAGGTGTTAAGCTCAGTTAAAAGGCAGCCCTTTCAAAGCACTTTCAGAGTTATTTTCAGCTGTGAGCAAAGCAGAGGAATATTGCCACTGGGTAGAAATTGCTGCCAAACAATGATTGGTGGAAAGGATGCCTACTGCTGAACCCCAGTCCATTTCAGATCACTTTTGGCCTGCTCCTTTCTTTGTCATAAGGCCTCATTACAGCAATAACCACTGCAAAGCATGGGCAGCATCCCATCCTGGTCCTCCATTCCAAGATGGCAAGGGTTGGAGGCCTCTGAGGCCCCGAGGGTGGAGTACAGTTTGCTTAATAGCAGGGGAAGTGCATACCCTGTCTTAGGTCATGGCAGAAGTCCCTATTTGTGCACAAAAACTCGGAGTGTGAGCAAAGCGGTTTCAGATAGGTCCTCACGGGATGGGATAATCCTACCAGGCATGCAGCTTGGTGTGACATCACGCCAGCCTTGGAAAGGCAGAAGACAGATTCTGCAGAGCAGCACAACCACGGCAAGGAATGCAGGTAAGACTGAATAGCTTAAAAACTTCTCCAGGGTGAACATAATCTGTACCATTTTGAAACTTTCCAGTGGCCAATAATCAGAGGCGCAGGGCTCTGCAGATTGCAGACCTGTGTATGTTGGGGAGCCCAAGTCTGGGCTCCCGTTTGTATTGCAGTGCATCCGTGGGATGTGCTCTGTGTGTGCACTCACCACGAAAGATAAAAGCTGAGGGAGCAGCAGGGCGTGCTGAGTGCTGGGATGTCATCTCAGCCTTGTGGCGTGTTGGCTTACCTGGACTTAAGAACGCAGCATCAAGGCAGGGTATGATTGTACATGGCTTATGGTTCTGCCTTCATCAATCCATCTCATGCTAATGAGGTGATTAGGAATGTGTTTTCCCTAGGTAACCACTCTTGCCAGCAGGCAGGGGGCATTTTATGGCCATACAACCATGCAGTTATTGCTGCTGGATGGGATTCCCCTGTCGCAGAGCCACCATCCATTTCACCTGGTACTCCAACACACAGTGCTTCCCACTTGCACCAAACAGGGTCAAGCTGAAATGAACACCTGCATGAACAGTTCAGAGCATTGTACAATCAGATATTTGAGTTGCAGAAGCACTGCACATTTTCCTACTGCTCTTTAGAGGCTGATGTGTGTAGCCTTAACAACAATTTGTTTATTCATCCATTCCAGTAACTTTGTTCCTGCTGGCTTCTATCTAAAAGGGGACATAATGCACATTTTATGAGCTATAGGACAGTTATGGCTTAGAGTGAGTCCATATGCACGGAAACTGAGAAAAAAAAGGATATTAAAAAATGCCTCATGCACATAAGAGCTCCACTTCTAAATTGTTGTTAGTGTTCCCCTTTGCTGATTTCTTACCTTTTAATAGCATAGGAATAAGAATAAATTCAATACTTAATTGTGACTCTGGCTGTATTTTCAGTATAGAGAACATGGAGAGATATCAGAATATTCAGAAATCTGCAAGCTGAAGGACAGCTTTTCCCAAAGTGTTGAAAAAGCTCTTTTAAATGAGGAGAGAAAATCACTTTAAACATTCATTTTAAAGGTATTGATGTAGCAATATGGTGCTCTGCAATGCATCTTTGCATCTTTTATGGTTAAAGCGGAATCATTGGTATATTCCAACATTTCTTTTAAGATCTGACTTCCAAAGGCAAATAGTCCAGCAGTGATAGTTCTCTGAGGGATGTCTGTGGTACTTTGAGCTACAAGCTGACTGCAAGCTCAGGCACAACATGGCTTCACCCATGTTGACCTCAGCATGCTAAGCCAAGGAATCCGCTCTAGCTATTTGTGCTTCCTGTCCTGGCTCTGGCCATCTGTGTTATGGCCAGTAGAAGTCCTATGATTTGGCTACAGATGTCCAGCCTTGGCCTATATGAGCTTTCTCTTTCAGGGAGGAGTAGCCTAAGGGTAGGCTGCTTCTAAATGCAAAGCCTTCAGTGGATAGCTTCAGGACCTGTTAGGTAGGTTGCATGTGGAAGGTGATGAGCCAGTTCTTTGTGCTGTAGACCTGTGCTAAGCAGTCCCACCAGGCTGAACCTTCTCTCTTGACATTCCCTGAAGGTTGCTTTTAGTCTGTGTTTGAACTTATATCCTCCAGAGGTGGGTTTGAGTTTGTGTGCAATATAGACATAACCTGTGCTGGACCAGTCCTTTTTCTGTGCTAGTTTAGCTGGGATGTAACTCAGGAACCTCTGCCCTGTACTGGTGCAGTGAAAGGTAATTACTCTTCCTAAAGGAAAACAAAGCTGAACAAACCTTCATTTAGCTTTGAAAATCTGCTCTGATAATTGTCTTAAAAACCTACCTGAAAATGTGAAGCATTAGAAAACATTACATCAGAGCCAACTCATAGTGCTTATAGAGTAGAAGTTTATTTATACAAGCAATTGCTGTGTCTATCACATTCAGACCCCATAAGACCTTCTTATATGGCCCTGTAACTCCATGAGAATAGAGGTAATTCTGTCTGGACAGCTATGGATTACAAAGGAAGTCACCACCACTGTGAGTAGCATTATCTTAACAAAAATCTCCCTGCTGTTGCCCAAACCTTGACCTAATGTGTAGTTCTTTTTCTGTTAACATAACTCACTTGACATCTTTACCTTTGTATACCACTTTGCTGTGATTCCCTATGACCCTTTTAAAGAACTATAGTGGTGGTAGGGCTTCATTGCAAAGATAATCTGCAAAGCATAGCCAAATTTGGAGGGTCTGAAAGGAAGAATAAAGGTTGTTTGTTACTATTGTGTATATAGTCTGCCCCAAAGAAAAAACAATAAAAGATGCATGACAATGAGGGTGTTGTATGCCCTCTGTCCTCTGCAGGATAATTACAGTGGGGCTTTCCACGTAGTCCTGTCCTTTCTGAATTTTCACTAGCTTTTTTTGCATCAGGGAGAGTAAAACAGCAACAATAAAAATTATGTTTGCAGTTTCCATACTTCTGTCATTAAAAAACAGATGCTTTTCTTTTCTGAAGGATCTAGGAAGGTCTGAAGCTCCTCAGTCCAGGCTATGGTGTGACATGCATTATATCACTATTCAGTTTTCTAGGGTCTTGTCAAGGCCCAAGAAAGACCAGAGAAGAAAAGTATCAGGTGCTACATTCCCCTCCTTTTTCTTCCTGTTTATACTTATGATATTTGACTCTCAAGGGATCTGATCCACCTCTGTTTCCTAGTTCCTTGCATTCCTCGAGGACTATGTGCTCTCATGCTCTGCATCAACAGGAGGAGGCAGAAGAGTGTTTGTGGGGATGTGGGACGGTGGTGCACAGGCAAGAGCAATTTACAGGAGGTGGTAGAGCTCTAGTCAAACAAGAGATTTGTTTTTCTGAAGTAAAATCACCAACATACAGACATCCTCAGAGATTCTCACTCTGCTGCCTCCTCAGTCAATGCTTGTACTCTTCAAGGGTAGTGAGGAAAGCTACATCTTCTCCTTTTGATAGGATAATAGAAGTGAGGTTATCCACACTGACCTGCACCTTCTGACTTTTCAGTCAACCAGCAAGCTTTATTCTATCAGATGAAGCATGACCTGTTTTACTCCCCTGCTGTTCACTGGTACTCAGATAGCTGGATAACATAAAGACTTTGGAGCACAACAGGAGTTAGGATGCTTCTGGTAAGTATGGAAAACTTGCACACACGTGCTCTGGCTTTGTTTTCCAAAACCATTAGGCTCTCATGTGAAAGGTGTTGAGTATTGAGGTGTTAGCTGTCACCATCGACTTTGCTTGTCCTTTTACATGAACTCCTCCTCAGTACTGAGATAGTACCCACTCTCCCTGGGCCTTGCCATATCTTTAGGAATTCTTCACCCTTCTGACAAAAGGCCTAGCCTGAAAAAAGGGCACGTCTCAGGCTCATTGCAATACCAAATGCAGATGCAGAGCTCTCCTCCGGAAAATACTGCACCAGCAATAACTGTCAAGTTCGCAGCAGGCCACCTGAATGATATGAGTAACTGTAAATAGTGGGACAGGAAGAAGTTCCATATGTAATTTGCCCTGCATTGTTGAGTCAGTGAGAACTGAGGAGTTTCTGGCTTGAGACTCAGCCCCTAATGAACCACACAGGTTTGCTCAGTGGGCTCCAATGCCCTCAGGGCTCTGCACTGTGTCCCTGCAGACACAGGAGTGCCACTGGCTCTTTTGCCACCCTAAGAGTATGAAGGCTGTGTCCTGTGCCCAGCAGCAGTAGATGGTATATCACGTGTATTTCCCCCAGTGAATGTTCTGTTTATCTGGACTATGTACTTTGCTGAGATCTGGAGGAGTTCGGTACTTTCTGACCTTACCGCAGAATACAGAGCCCTCCCTTGCTCCCATCCCTCATGGATCCTCAGGCTGTGGAACCTGCGACACAGCCTGGTGCTGTGGTGTGGTGAGGGCTCAGATGTCAGGAGTGTTTAGCCCTCCTGCAGGCAACATTGTCCCCGCCCCATCTATCCCTAGCACAGGCCTTTGTTTGCACCCCATGGGAGGAAAATAATCCCCTTGCCTCTGACCACACCTGGATTCAGCTTCCAATTTGGCACCTTGAAAAGTGGGCCAATTCTCTAACACTGTTGCCAGGACTAAAGCCAGGGTGAATGCAGCTAATTCTCACTCCTCTAATTAGTGGCAAGTTAGCAAGGGGAGACCTCACCTTTTAGAAAAATTAAAAAAAAAAAAAGAGAGAAAGAGAAAAAAAGAGGGAAAGAAGGGAGGAAAGAAAGCAGACAACAAGAGGGAAAGAAAGGGAGAAAAAGAGGAAGGAACAAGCAAACATACTCTCTGAAAAAGAAAAAAAGAGAGCATCAAGCACTTAATAGCTGTAACTGGGAGGGAGGCTGGGAATAACCCCTTTCCTTGCAGGTGCAGGACAGAAGAGGCTGTCCTACACAGGTTGTAGGTCTGAGCACTGGGAGAGCACCAGGGACCTGTGGGGCAGCTGCAGAGCAAATGCCTTCCTGCATTTTCTGGCCTGCTTTGGCTGTAGGTCTCTGCAGAAACCTTTGGGGAAATCAGACAAAGGTGTTCCTGTTGGGAATTCATTGGTTCAGAGAAATGCCCCGAAAATATGTTGAAATCCAGTTATGTAGTCTCAGACAAACAAAAAAAATTCTCCAGTACTGCTCCACAAACCCTGACCAAAAATCAGCACTTTCCCCAGCTTATTTAATAATTAGATGCTTTTCTTGCCATCCCATCCAAAAGAAAACCAAAAAAAACCAACAAAAACCTGCATCTGCTCTAGATGACTTGAAATAAAGGGGGCCAAAAGCTGTATGTATGGTTTTCTTAGCTTCTCTACACAGAGAGCCAGGGCCATGGAAACATCAGACTAAGAGGCTTAGAGTAAATCCTGGCAGTCTCAGTGCTAGAAACTCTCCCACTGATAAACAAAGCCTAATAAATAAGTTTGAGAGAAAAACTAAATGAGAGTGCGTCATTGTTGAGCAGTTAATTAGGATCCCTCTAAGCGTTTGTGCTGCAAAGAATAAGAAAATTAAAGAATATAAAAACATATGTTGGCAAGAGTGAGAACATGCTAAAAGTAAACACTGCTGTTATTATTAGCAGTAAAAATAATATTAATTAGTTGTATTACAGTAGCACCTAGTGGTGCTACTGGATCTCATCCCCAGATGAGATCAGTGTCCCCAAAATACAAAGGTCTTAAATAGAAGTTGCATGTGAGTGCATGTAAATGCATACACATATAACATACGTATACAGGTGGGTGTGCATAACATAGACATGCAATTCAAGTGATGAAGGAACCCCAGCAAATGGAAATCAGGCTACAGAATATTTTGTAATTTGGCCTCTCTTGTTCCTATTTTTTTAATGTTGCTGCAGTGCAGCTGTTTGCAATTGTTATTTATAATACAGAGAACAGAGGACTGTAGTTGTAGTGCGGGAGTCAGGTATATATGTGTGTGTGCGTATATATACGTGTGTATACATACATATGTATGTCTATATATCTGTGTAGGTGCACACACACATGCACATTCAGGCCTTTTGAAGTCGTTTTTCTCCTAACTTGGATCAGAACAACTCAGAAAGCTCAGCTGAAGACAGAATAAATGCTTCCCCAGAGT
The DNA here is from genome assembly GCA_013397135.1 of Pachyramphus minor. Classification (NCBI taxonomy): domain Eukaryota; kingdom Metazoa; phylum Chordata; class Aves; order Passeriformes; family Tyrannidae; genus Pachyramphus; species Pachyramphus minor. The sequence goes on along the minus strand of VYXB01000122.1, from coordinate 145,076 downwards.
CTCCATTTACTCCCCAACCACCATTTCTTCACTGCAAGTGGAACTGCCGCTGTCCTTTCAGTGCACACATAGATGTACTTTGGAGAGAGATATCTGTCCCCACCTTGCACTGTAAAATCCTCCCTTAAAAAAGTCATAGTTGAATACTGCCCTCAGCTAAGCCAATATAGCTTTGTCTCAAAGAGTACAGAACTGCAAGTTGCAATTGCTGCAGCTTCTGCTGATTTCTACTAAACCAGTCCAAATAAATTTAAAAAAAAACCACTTTTCCTAATGTAGATTTGCATGCCATAACAAGGAGAGCCTATAATGATCCAGATGATACACAGTTAACTGTAACTCCTGATTCCTCAAGACATGGAAAGTAATTTAATTGTTAATGTTTTGGTGCCTGTGTTTCCTAAGAAAATGAGCCCTTGCAGATTATCTGGGTTCCTGTTTCAAGCACAGCAGTGCAGTGGGATTTTTAGAAAAAAAATCTTGTTTTACTCTAAATTAGCAGTAGCAATCTTGAGATTTCCAGTGCGGAAATTGTACGGCAGGTCAAGGCGTCAATTTTAATGACTGGAGACATGCTTCGTTTGAATGATAATTTCATTAGAATAGTTTGTAAACTTTTAATGCAGGTTGTATTATATGTCTAAGAAGAAACAATTTGTGTGACAGACTATCCTTCATAATCCCCCTCTTCAGCCTTCTGCTAACAAAAGACCCTTAATACTGAAGATGTTTTGTGGGAGGAGAAACATTTTCCAAACAAGTAGTTTCTCTATTCCAGCCCAGGTAACAAAGAAGGCCTTAGGAATTTCTGTGGGCCTTGTCAGGACTAGCCCATTGGTCTTAAAGCCACCTGCTGCTTAAGCCATTGGTCAATAGATTAACTGCTGCTATTACTAAGTGTTTAGGAAAGTAAGTTATGTGGCAGAGCAAACAAAATCAACCTCCTTAACACATGTTAATTCAAAATTTAATAAACCTGCAGTGAGAACAGTAAAGCAATCAAGGACGGTGGGGTGCGCAGGAAAGCTCTTCGTATGCGCTAGTCCTCCAAGCAAAGTATCACATAGCAGATAAAAAGTCTTCATGGCATCTTAAACAAAAGGATAATACTCTATTTGCTTTGCAAAACTCCCTTGACACTTCCCTCCACCCCTCTGCCTTCCTCCTTTTCTTCCGGCTTTTGGATGCTGCTCTGTGCTGCAGATTTTGGGCAATTTCCAAACCTCAGTCACAGAAGATAAGTTCACAATAAATAGAAATAGTGGAGTAAATTCCTGGTAAAAAGGTGGGAAGCATTCAAATACCAGCAAAAGCTATGACATTCCACAGCCCCACATGACTTATGCTGTAATGAAGCACACATTTTAACAGAGCAAATCTTCCCAAAAAAAGAAAAAGCCTTGGGCTTGCCTTCATGCGCAGTTGAGGACTTTGCGTCGCCTTGGAGGTCCAGGAGGATTTCCACAGGGGAACAGAGTTTCATGAGGCCAATGCAGGTACCCAGCCTCATGGATCTAGCCTGGGAGAAGTTCAGAAAGGTGCTATTAATTCTTCTCAAGTAGTTTAAAAATTATTTGCCTGCTGCCCTATGCTGTTTTGTGAGATGAAAGAAAGATTTGGGAGAAAAATTTTGCTTTTGCAAGCAAAAAAAGGGAATCAAGAGATACCTGGTGTTGGTGCAGATTGCCTTAGGAGTTCTTGGTTTTCTGCGACGTGCTTCAAGCACTTGTGGTTTCTCATACTGCAAACTGGTAAAATATAGTTGTAAAATATAACAAAATATATATTTGTATGTTTGTATTCCTGCTCCAGAATATGCACACTTATACACAGCTGTGGCATCTGGCACTGGTCTTTTCTTTACAAATATGACCATTTGTTACTACTGAGTTTGCAGATTTACTGGGGATTTGCAGATTTCCTGCAAGTCTAGTACTGGTTTTGCCAAGCGCATTCAACTGGTTCCAAACGTACATATTGACAACTGGGTGCAGTATCCCTGTTAGGAAGACAAGGCGTCTTCCAGTCAAGTTTTCAGTGTGTATTCCTCAGGATCCATATGCATGTTGTTAGGTCTGGCTCTGGCAGAGCCTTCTTTAACCAGGCACATGAACAAATGCCACCGCAAGCCTCCATGCTGCCTGGAGGACTGAAGGTTCATGAGGCTGTGAATCTCCTGAGAGGAGAATGCAGCAGTAACTCCAAGATGGATTCCTTGCTGACCTTGGGAGTTTTTTTTCTCTGGTAGGGGAGCGTTAAGACCTCTATGAACAAGATAAGTGATTTTTTGTGGCGTGGTAGGTATTGGTGGGCTATCTGTTGCCATCATGGAGCCCAAGCTGATGGTTGTAGCAAGACATTAGAGCCTATCTTTGAAAAGGACATTGATCTCAGATTTTTATAATACATCAAAGCTCCTTGCATGTCTGTGAATAGTTGGGGTGAGTAAAACACTAAGAACATTTCAGGAGGACTGCTATTCTTCCTTTGCTTCCCATATCTAATCACCCTCCCTTCCGGCAGTCTGGTAAAATTGTGATGTTAAATCAGGATTGTGATGTTAAAATCAGAGGTCCATGTACAACATAATATTGGCTGTGTCACATTCTGAATGTCTGTGACTCCAGGACCTATTTTCCCGACAGGACAAATCATAAGGAAAGCCAGATCTAGCCATATATTAATGGTCTGCAGTGAGCACATAGGACACTTCCATTCACAGTATCTCTTTCCAAGAAGGTGGGTGAGCATCTGTCTTCACAGCTGATACCAGAGCTGGTTTTCAACCAGTCTGCTGGCAAGAGATACTAGTGAGTAGGGTCCCATTTGACAAGCCATAAACTCTGGGTAGTTTAATGTAATTCAGTTAAAATTAAAGTACTTGCCTGGTTTATTGTGCAACATCCCTACGTTGCCTCAGCCTAGCAAGGTCAGCTGGATAATATTATAAATGGGAGGTCTAGTCCCAGGTTCCTTTTTAATTATCTTTAATGTGATTTTGCTTTCTGTACACATATTAATTGTATAAGCCAAGAAAAAGTGTGGAGTAAAGGAATATATTTTTAGATGTTACTTTATTTGGAAAGCAGGAGATGCAGTCTCTTCTGGGATTTGATACTGGTAAGCTGAACGTTGCTTTACTTCTGTGATATGGTTAAATCACGCAATTTCTTTGTTGCCTCATAATGAAGAAACCTAAGCTCAACTATTTTTCTCCTTCGAGGCTAAGAATTCAAACTCAGTTTGAAAAAAGACTGATTTTGGATCATTTCCTGCTCTGAGTGTGCTAGGTATTACACAGGGTGCAAAGGCAATACACAGTATAGCATGACACTTAAACTGTTATTACACTTATATTGCATTTAGAAAAAAAATCTTCAATCAGTCATAGTTAACCTAGGAGAGCATTTCCCCCAATGTGACACTTAAATGTTTTTAAAATAATGGGATGATTTGTTTCTTTCCCCTTGAATATGAGGCAGCGAGGTTAGAAGGGGAAGCAGAGGAGGGATGAAAAGTGGCTTATATTGTCAAGGTCTCCTTAACTGTTAAGCAGTGGGGGAAAGAATCAGACTGCTTTCCTCGGTGAAAACAGAGAGATATTCTCTACTGATGACTGTCCTTCTAAGCCTTTGCTATCACAGGCTAGCAGTTAAAATAATACTCACCTACTGGGCATCCAGCAGAGTTGATCTACCTTTTCTGCTAGGAGGTTCACATCAAGTCAAGCCTGATTAATCTATTGCAAGTCCTGAATGATCCCAAATATAACACATAACAGCTACACCTGTTTATCAAGTCAGTTCATTTCCCTTCCCCTATTCCACACTGAAAAGGAGCATTAATTAAAACAGTAAACAAACGAGCGCCTATTCTAAATCAGAGCTGCAGGCAAAGAAGAGATAACTTAGGCTCTTGAGAAGAGGGATTTTCAGTTAATTTATGGAATCTACTGTCACTCTCAGGGCAAGGGAGCTTACGTAGCTGGGAAATTGAAGCAGACAGGCTTTGTCTAAACACTTCTTTTTCAGTGAATATCTTCTCTTTTTTCCTATTTTAATTTTTAATCAAGCCTTTTTTTTTTTTTTTGAAGAAAAGAAATTGCTAGATTTTTCCAGTGTTCTGGTGACTCATACAGCTCCTATGAGATACCGAAAAGGTAGAGGAGAGGAGTGAGGAGGAGAGGCAGGAAGCTGAGATTTAAAAAAAGCAGTGTAAGAATATGAAATGTTCTGTTAGCAAATTATTCCCTGGAAATTAATTGCTGTGTTTCCAACCCTTTTATTCTCCATTTCCCCAGCATTTTCGCCAGTACCCTGGTCCTGGACCAATGTTGATGTGAATACAGGCGTTTGTTCACTCAGATACCCAATGACTGCAGGGAGCCCACCTGAAGTAAATAGTTGCAAAATAGTGTCAAAAAGAGACACTCGGTTGCTGTACTGAGGAGCTGACAGGCTAAGGCCCATTTGCAAGAGCTGACTGATCTGTGCAATATAGAAGTGTGCATATGAGCAAGCTTACAGGACTCTGACAAGGAGTCTGGTTCTGCTTCAAACATCCCCAGAGATGGTAAGGAGAGCACCGAGGGAATCAGAGAGGTGACACCCAGGGATCGACTCCCAATTTTGCTTTACAGATGCTGTTTGCACCCATCTCCCAAACTGGGTGGCAGGGCAGGCTGCCATCCCCAGCCCCATTTCTGCATGAGAAGTCTCACAGGGGAATTGCCCTGATGTGGCTGCTGCAAGGTCAGGGCCTCTACTTCAATATGCGTTTTGCTTTGCTTTGGTTTTTTAAGGGAAGCACATACACACTCAGTTTTTGATAGAGGGGAAGAAACAGCAGGGGAGTGCCTCAGAGCTGCAGGAGAAATGGGGGCCAGACCCCCCTGAAAGCAAAGAGGTGATGTGCTCTGAATTCCCCCTCACAAGCACATTGCTGAGCTAATTGAAACTGGCTCTCCCACATCCCTGGAGAGTGCCCTGACCTCCTACCTACGGGCAGCTGGGGGGCAGGGCTGGGAGGCAGGAAAAAACCCCTCTCCCTCTCTGCCTTTCCGCTTTCTCCCTCCCTTCCTCTCTACCTCTTTCCCCGTGTCCCTCTCCCCCTTCATTTTTTAATCAGCAATTCTACCCTGAGAGACCTTCACTGCTGTAGCTCCTGCTGCACATGCCCAGGACAAATTTCAGTTTCAATGAATCACCATTTTCTGTCAAAAAATTCGCAACCTGCTCTTGCTATGAGCTGCTTCTCAATTCAGAGCATAGCTAAAAACATTACTGCTCTGCCCAAAATAAAATACTATTGGCAGGGAGACAGTTTAAACTCCTATTAGCAAGGAATTGTCATGATGAAGGCTGCATTTCTCAGGAATCAAACTATCATTTTGCTTCTTACAATACTGTTGGGACTCTCTCCCTGGGCTAATTAATATATTAGACATTTTATTTCAGACTGAGATTTGAAATAATTCAGTTTGTGAAATTACATTGAAATTGTAGTTTTCATAAAATCACAGACAGGCCAAAAAAAGTTCTGTAAACCTTTGTCATTTCAGATACAAACCTCTTTTAAAGCTACAGGAATGCCTTCTACATATTTCAAATCATCCAGCTTTTACCGGTGGCATATCCAGTAATCATGTTGACAAATTAATGGTAGAGAATTAGTTGTACATTAAAGATTTAAATTATATTATGCGGCACATTGTCATAAAATGATATAAAACAATTGGCAAATAAATGTAAATTAATTCCAGTTACTGACATGTAAGACGCAGAGTGACATCTGTACACTTCTCGACTTGCGCAGCTGCCATAGTCTGAAACGTAAAGCAACAGGGGAAGCGGGATGGCGCGGCATGGAGCAGCTGGAAGGGGATGGGGTCAGGCCTTGTGTTTGGGAATTGCGGTGGGCTGGGAAACCATACCTCCACTTCTAAACAAACAAGTTTGTGTCCAGCATCGCCCCTGTGTGCCCTGGGGGGGATGGTAGAAAAGTTTCCTTTGTCAAGCAGGATGAATACCTTGTCATGACAATACTTGGGGTTTTGTATTATCCCACCCTGACCAAAATCCTGCAAGTTCCTATCAATACCAAAGAGCAATTGCTTCCCAGGGCACAACCCCTGGACTTTCAGGGGCTCACACACTACTGTGCTGGCTAATTATATGGAATCCATTTCCTGGTATGAAGGAATGCATTACCTGCAGCAAAGGATGCAGAAAATATTGGGCACAGGAGGCACTAGGAGGAAGCAGAAAGCAGCCATGAATTCAAGCCCTGACCGTGGGTTTATACCCACAATCCAGACCCATGCTGAGAGCCTAATCACTGGGGCCATTCTTTGGGCTGTTGTCCAATCAGTCCTTGAATAGCAAAACCCCACAATGCAGAGTATGAATTAGAGGGGGGGGAATAAACGTGGGTGCAGACTTTTTTTGCAACAATACCTAACTGGGCCTTTCAGCCAGGACAACTCATGGACAAAAGCACGGCGGAAATTGAAGTAACTTTTGGAGGCCCTCGGCAGTAAGAGCTAGCTTGATGAGGGTAGCACTGGCTTCTTTTTTGTGTGGACCGGATCAATTATTCACTGGGGGGGAGAGAGGTGGAGGGAAAAACAAAATTCTTAAAAATTGGACATTTGTGTTGCCCTGGCCTTGGAAATCACAGTTGTTCGCTGAATAAACCCAAATATTTTTGTCTCCTCCTCTCCTTGGCGGATGCTGCAGTGATTTAGGGGATGGCTGGTAGAGCGCTCACATTCCTCACCCTTCCCCCCCACTCCCAAAGAACAGAAAAGCTTCTTGAGCTATAGAGATGTCAGGTCCATGTTTTAAAATTTAGCTTTGTTTACCCAACAGAATGGAATTCATTACTGTGCAAAAGCCGTTCAATTTTCTGACCTTTTTTATTCAAAATGTTGGAAGTAGCAAAAAGCTCATTTGAAGGTCACAGGTTTATGTATCTATTCTCTTAAGTGTTTTAGAAATTCATATGGAGGACACTAAAGGTGGAATATGTGAAAACATACTGTTCATTGTTTACCCTAACCTTGCCATGATTATTAGATAAATGAGGGAAGCAAAATGGCATTAAAAGCCATTGTTAACAGTGAATTTTTTTTTCCCTGAAGACTGTTCATTTTTGCCCCCGATCTGCAAAGGTCATTTTCTAATTCTTTTCACTGAGTAGTTTATATAACTTCTGCATTTCAAGTCTATAAAAAGCTTTTGCAGACTTTTCATACTGTAAGTAGTAATTTGTTTCATTATCGTTTGAATTTTTATATGTAATTCCTATGGATGTTTTGCTGATATTGTCAAGCTTAAAAGCTGAGAGGCTTTTCAGTTATTTCTTTTTTTTTTTTTTTTTAAGCCGAGATCCGTTCTATCTAGATAATTTGAAATTAGTGGAATCAATCAGTCGACGGTTTAAAAGCCAAACTTTGCAGCAAAAGAGATTCGGACTAAAATTATTTTATTTTTCCACATCCACAGCTGATCTGAAAGGCCTTTTCAGCTGGTTATCCAAAGCCAATATTTAACTGTTACTTATTCCCCTAATTTCTGTCCTTTGTCAGGGGAACTTTCCTAGCTAGATCTTGTTGCTCCGTTCCGCGCTAATTGCGGCTTACATTATATAAATGGCTTTGTAAAGAAAACTATAACCCCCAGCCTCGAAAGTTGCATGTTTCTATTTGCTCAAACTTGATGCACTTATTTTGAGAGGGTCATTTCGAGGAAAGCTGTGTAGGCACTGAGAATGTCCTGTATAATAAGCTTAAACAGAACCTTTTGTCCGGCCTCGTCTTCTCAGGCCCGAAAATTAGGCCTCCTTTTTCTGGCAGGGGGCTGAAGTGGTTCATTACCGCAGCCTCCTCCGGCAGGCCTTGGCCCAGCCATTCCCAGTACTCGAGCTCTGTAACTTCCTTAGAAAGGACGAAGGAAAACATGGCACACAAAGGTCTTGTTAGCACTTCCTATGTGAAATTAGCAGCTTTCTAAAAGGTACAACTCCAATTACCTCACATTGTGGGGACGCGCACAAACCCAACAATGAGCCCAGTCTTGCAAGTGACATGCTGTCTCTCCGGAGTTACTTCCCTAATTAGGGATGACGAAGCCCCATTCTGGCGAGTGCATCTATTTACAGTGGGCCACAATGCCTTAACTCGAGCATCCTCCTGAAAGGCCAGTGTTAAAAAACACAAGTGCTCTTTTGGCGGAGCCTTCCGTGGGGAAGCGCCGCATTCCTCGCGGCTACACCCTCCCGAAAAGGGTGGCCGCTTTCCCCCGCATTGTTCACACTTCAGGATTCATTTGGGACAATAAAGCTCCTGCCCCGTGAGCGCTGGGAATTACAGTGGACAATGGGCAGGCTTTCTTAGCGGGGTCTAATGATGGAAAAAAAGAAAAATATTTATTGCTTTTGACAGTTTCACAAGGGGCAAAAATCCTTGTCGTGGCTTTAAGTTTCCACAGCTGTTGGAGGAAGGGTGGTCATATGGACTAAAACAGTTCGGCTCCTTTGTTAAGAGGCTGAGCACCAGGGCCAAGCTGTGAAATTAAAGATTAAGTTCATTAAGGTAAGATAATTGTGCTTGCATCCTTGTTGATACAGGTGTGTACAGGCAAGGCCTGGCTTGACAGACCTATTTGTTTACCTCCTGGCTTCTTGCAAGGCAAATCAGGTCGCGAGGGAGAGGTGCTGGAAATGTGTCTTGTTTGCTTAGCCCGAAACAGGGCTGGTGACCTGCAGCCTGTGTTTGCCATGGCCCCGTCAAGAGAGGGAGGAGGGCAGGAAACATTTGGGGGCACCACCAAACATACTTCTGCCCAGAGGAGAAACCCACCCCAGTTTTGGGGTGGGGTGTGAGTTAGCTTCTTTCCTCAGAAGAGAAATGTCTTGAAACACCAGTGGTGCTGCAGTGAGGGAGGGGAAATTATTAATGCCCCAGTAGCTTCTTTGGCATAAAGGTGTTACTGATTATTAGTTTGCTGCTGTGAAGTGTTTGGATTCTTCACTATTATTATGTTATTTGTATTGTTAGCAGTTCACAAGTTCAACAGTTTCAGCTAAATTGCACTATAATATTAGGGTTCCAGTATGAAATTACTGCAGTTATTAATAAAATAAGACCTTTGTGTAGGTATATAGATAGCTTCTCAAATTCATTCAAAAAAAGCCCTTGTGAATTAATGCAAACATACTGTGGGGAGTTGTGCTGTTTTGATTCAGCAAATCAATTATCTATTGTGCTATTTTGGTGATGAAGTACGATGATATTTTTGAATGATTAAAAATGCTAAAACACAGTTTCCATTTTATGTCATTAAAATAAACATAAAGTGGGGACTCACATGAAGGAGCCTGATGATTCGCTTTTGCCAGTTTACTTCCTCTCACCCAGCCATTGCCCAGCCAGTACCCAGCTCAGACTGCCACAAGTGCATTGCATGCAGCCGAGAGCTAGCTGAGGAGCAGAATCATTTCCAAACCTGGTGCTTGAAAACCATGGCTTGCAGGGCCTCTTCTGTGAGAGAGAGCAGTTTAATTCACTGATGTTTCCCCTGTGACAATGCTGCTCCTCGATGCACTCCTCTGTGTGTTTCATGGTGCCAAGTGGTTTGTGACAGCACACTGTGCTTAGGGCACACATCATCTCTCTATTTTCTGCCACAGATACTGTGAAAGTCAGTGTCAACAGGTGGACATCAGAAATACGTCATTCTGATGGCTGTGCTTGTCAGGATGGGCCCGCGCACAGAACTGAATTTTCTGTCTCACTCTACCTTGACAAGCCATAAGCTTCTATACCCATTTGGGAAAATACCAATGACAGAAATTCCTCAAAGACAACAAATTTTCTGCAAATCTGAAGAGATATCTGTATTAACGGCATGTGAAAAATACCAAGTTTCTTCTCCTTCAAGCTAACAATACATTAGGCCCAATCCTGCTCACATTAAAGCACCAGTTTGATTATCTCCTACCTGCATTCATCTGTTTTCCCCATATAGGTGCCTAAAGAAGCAAATAGTAGTTCAGGTTAAAAATGTGCTGAGATACAGATATGCTAAATATCAGAAACTCTGCTCTTTTACAGAGACATCTGCTTGTACAGAAACTCTATCCATCTCTTGGAGAATATAAATGACATATTGGTGGTTTTAGAAAGGAAAGGCATTCAAGTAACGTAACTTCCTTATGACTTCTTGAAAATTCAGGATCTAGGTTTACTCTTGTGGCATAAGTAAAGAATTCTCTTTGCTGGCTGAAGAGAATAACCTGTTACATAGCTGGAATGTATAGCCTATTACAGCTAACACAACATTTCATCATTTGAACTATTTGATAATTACAAAGAAAGTCACAGGCAACTTCTGAAGTGTTCTTAGGTCCCATTTCATATTTTGGTTCTAGTGAGAGCAGTCATTAGAAGGTTCTTTTTAATGAGATAAAATGATTTTATTTTCTTTTTAATCTCAATATGTCTTTCTATAAAGATCTGTTTATTATCAAAATAAATTAAACCATTTTCAGCTAGGAAAATAATTTTTAGTGATGCCAGTGAAAAGTAATTTATTAAAGTATTTAATTAAAAAAACTTAAAATATAAACCTTCAGCCTTTTCCATTTTAATTTTTTTTTTTAATAGGCTGTTGAAAAATACTTGTAAAATATAAGTGGAACAGTTAATGTGATAATCTGTCTACAAATCATTAATGACAAATTAAATTAGCTTTATTTTCCTTTATGTAGACATAGCTGAGAAAAGATAAGAACTTCCAATATTTATTAAATGGATCATAACCTAAAAAAAAAATATATATTTTGTTAAGTGAAAGAAATTGAATAAAATTGGTATTTCAGCTGTGCTTTTCCAGCTACATTTGCATGTGTACTATTTTGAAAATAGTGTCTCTCAGGTAGATTGTTTTCAACAGCGGTTTGCTCCCTGTAACTGTTCACATGTTGCATTTATGTGTATACACACTGTGTTATAGGCATTAATGTAAGATATAATATGTAAGTGTGGATACAAGTGAACACAACAGAGTGTGTATGTGAATATGATTTCTATATAGGTGTATGCATATGCATATTTATTGATTTGAATGCTTTGGCAAATTCATATTACTTGATATATATTAAATGGTGGTGGATTGTTCATTACAACCTTTCCTGGTGTGCATAAAAGTATAACAAATCCAGAAATAACTAAAAAATTACTTTACTTTGAAATAAAGGACTTTCTATAATGCTGTTTCCATTTCTCCTACTTTGCCACCACGTGCTTTAAAAATATGGAAATTTTTTAATAACCCTTGTCAAATTTTTTTTCTTAGGAATTATGTACTGAATTTTCACCTGTGATTAATGATTACTGTGTTCCACTTGTTTTGTGGTGACTGCCTCTTCTTGGAGAGTAATTTTTCCCTCAGGGCTATATATATCCAATTTGAACAGTATCTGAATCTTGCTAAACAAACTATTGAATGAAATACAATTCACGCAGTAATTTCTACTTGTTCTCTGAAGGATAAAACGGTTGCAGTTATGTACGAGGCAGGTCTCAGGTTTATGAGAAGATTTCAATACAAATGCAGGATGGTTTTTTTCCGATTTATATGCCAGGTGGTTTTGACTAACCAATATATAGTGGATATTATTAAGAAAACTATAAGATTGCATTTCCCTGTGTCCTCTACAGTATGTTCTAAAATTGTAATCTTACTCAGCTGCTGAGTCCACCTCCTGTTTTCTGTGGATTAGTTATTTAGCTTGGGTATTAAGTATATCAGGAAAGCTTAATCTAAGAGTCATTATATGTGTTTTAATATTGAAATTTGTCATTGCCAAATAAAATTTTAATATTCTAAAATATGTTCATCCCCTTTAACAGCATGATTAGCAAATGTTTTGCGGGGAAAATAGGCGGACAGATTCAGTACACGGTTTTCAAATAACATGTTATTCTGTCCTGCTGCAAGTAAAATGCTCAGAGTATTTTTTACTGTTATGAAATATTTTTCTAAAGGATTAGGCCAGCATTTCTGAAGAATCTTGTATGGGCTCGAAAGGCTTTCAGATTCGTGCTTTTTTTGGCAAGGGAAATTAGCCTTCCTCGAGTTCCATACTGAGCTGCTGGTACACAAATTAGCAAACATAGTTAGACTCCAGTGCAAGTTATTTCCTGCAGAACTAACATTACAGATTTTTTTATAAATTATTAGAAATTCTTGGGCATAAAAACATATGGACATCAACTGAGAGATGCAGTCATCTTGTGTACAGGGATACTTTGGCCATCTGGAAAGTCCTCTTGTGAAATCCCCTGGAGGCTCCTGGATAAGGACAGGTAGGCTTCTTCTTTTATAAAAAATGAAAGAGACAGAGATTTAAATAAGCCTAGCATGTTACATGCCTAATTGATCACAAAAGTGCAGAGATGCCACTCTTTGCCCTACTTGTTTGGCTTCAAAATTATTGTAATGGTTACTTTCTGTGCCATGTGTGAATTGTCAAAAATGGGAGAAGTTACTTATTGTGTTCCCTATCATTGCACCCAACCCTCTATCAGATCAAACGTATTTGTCCCTCAACTGTTTATATCTCCTCTCCAGGGCTACAAACTTTAGACCAAACTCAGCTCAGGTGTGGCACAGCATTCAACTGAGAGGCACAATGATCTTGCCCGCATGGGACTTTGAATTCCTGGAGCAAGACCACTTCCAGGACCTAAGCCAGCATGTGGCTGCACAGCACTGCAGTCTTCAGTGCAGATATAACCTTACACAGAGAGCCATGTAGCCAGAAATTAAGGAATCCTGTCTTGAAGAAATTCTGTTCTCTCTTCTCTTGCCTGTTTTTTCTGCACTTGGTGACATGTATTTAGTTTCTGTAGTTTTGGGGTCCATTCTGAGCAGGGTTCTGACTTCAGTTCTTGGTATCAGGCAATGTAGAGCAAGTGAACTTCTATCTACTGCCTCAAAATCTATGTTATCAAACTGTAATTTTAAATAGACCCGCCAAAATTTCAATGATTTGAGTACACTGATTAATTCTAAATGTAGAATTAAGATAATTTATTTTCCTGAAGAGTCTCAGCACTTCTCATACGCTCCTGCATCATGTTGTTTCTCATTTTTCTTGCCTTTTTATGAAGAACTGTAGTCTGGGAAATAATAAAGATGGTCAAAAGGGGTTCAAAGGCTACTTCAATGAAGACAGAGGCCAAAGACACTGTTTCAAAAGTAGGAGAAAAACTTCAGATGCTACTTAAGATCCAGATTAGAGGAAACAAGTCAAGGGAACCGTATGACATTAGACAAGAGAGTAGATACAGACAAAATAAGTGGAAGAAAACGGGAGGGGAAATGCTGCTGGATATGTAGAACTTTTGAGCACTACAAACAGGGATGATGAGTTTGAAGGGCATGGGGTAAAAGACAGGGAGCCAAAGAAATGAATATGTCTATGACGTTGGCTGGAAGAAGGTGAAAGAAAATTGACTTAGAGGTCAATTTAGAATGTTTTTAGGAATACAGTTGAGTCTAAGTACATATATAGCTTCACAGAAATCAAGCAGATGACTTGTAATGAAAACTATGTATGCACCCATGTACCCTGATGAACTTAAGCTTTTAATGATAGCATTTACACAGCTTTAAGTGAGGGGTGGAGTTGGGCAAGAAAAGGTTACCACAAGCAAGATACATGGCCAGCAAACAGAAAAAGGTAATGCAAACTGTGTGCTAAAGGTAACACATTTCTCTCTTTTATGTTCCAGAGCTTCTTACCAACTTTTGTTCTCCTCTGCATTAATTTAACATCAGAGTGACAGCGTTCAAGTTTAAGTTCCAGCTCTGAGGATGTACAAAGCTGTAGTTGTAATACACAACCCTTTCACTCTTCTACTGGTTCAAATTTACTTGCAAGATTCTTGAGCAGAGAGAGGCTTTTGACTGTGGTAGATCTGCAGGTGCAACACAGTACTATCCAGGCATAGATCAGGTGGAGCTGAAGTTCTGTGTTTCTTTTCTTATTTCTATTTGGAAGAACATTCTACAGACAATGAGGTAACACATTTTAAATTCTGCAGTTTATTTTTCGTAGCATCTCATGAATACCTCTCTTCCTCCACCCTTCTAGTTTTATCCTTCTACCATCACTGTGTTTGCTGTACACTGTAGTTTATGCTTCACATACAACAGTGGAGTGTGCCTAAAGACAAAAGTTTTAAGTCCTGAAACAAACATTTGCCTCCCTTCCTTGAGATGTATATCAGCGGTGGATCTACCAAGGTTCTTCATGTTAGTGAAATTAATCACTTAAAGAAGTGTTTGAGGAATTGGGCAAAGACCTAGAAGTGTGACATGCCATAGTAAGACATTGAGGTTATAGAGTAAGTTATATGTCTTTTGTGTCACAGAGGTTCAATTATTAATGTAATGATAATGCTCATATTTTCTAGTCACAGACTTTACTATGGACTTCCTAGTGTCTCTGTAGCCCCTTGTTTCTCATGGCAACACCACTTTGTTTTTTCTGTCTCCCTTTCCTTCCTTATGTATCAGTCTGGCCCTGTGAGAGGAGTAGGAGTTCAGGAAAGATGGTCTCTAAGTGATACTGATGAAGTGTGATGTTTGTGATGGTGTTAAAAGATGTTCCCTCTATTGTCATTGAGTCGTTTTCTTTCCAAGAAATCCTCCTGGTTTATTAGCTCAGTTGATGCTGGTAGTTGTTTGATGTGACCACAGTTGTGGTTTATGGATAACTTTTTTTANTCAGTTGATGCTGGTAGTTGTTTGTGTTTTATGGATAACTTTTTTTTTAAAAAAATTCCTTTAAAACTCTAGTCTTTTGCTCATGAAGTGGATAGATCAGCAAAGAGATGCTATTGCTAGGTGAAACTTCAGTTCTCTGAGATTCTAGGAGTACCTGAGGCACAACAAAATCTATGGAAAATATAGATTTACTTCAATAAGGCCAGGACTTTACTATCAGTATCTAATTTTTACTGTAGTTATGGTCCTCCTTACAAATGTGCTTCGTCTGTGGAAGAGGCTTTTTGAAAAGCTTTCAGACCAACCTTTCCATCACCTGAGTGGTTACAGATCAAAAGCTTGCACTGCTCTGACTACATAGATTTACACAGTACTATAATGAGAGAGCTGAGTTCTGCATCTGGAATTTCAACTGAGAGGCTCCATCAGATGGTGCTGAGCTCTGTCGTTAAAGAAAATGCCAGCCCTTCCTCAAGCCCCAGGAAAGCAAATAAATACAAAGGCCGGAGCTAGTCACAAATTGTGTATATAGATACAATTTTTTTCCTGAAAATGGCCTTTATTAAAAATAAGCAAACAAACAAAACCATTTCAGCCTGATTTAGCAAGAGCACTGAGCATTGCGTATTCCTTAATCTCCTGATTTCTTGCATCCCAGTTCCCACCCAGCCAGAGCTCCCTTTTCGTAGGATGTTTTATACAGGGCTGATCCATTCTATTTGGCAGAGAAAGATAACTGGAGCCACAAACAACTATTTTACATGTTGTAGCTGCTTTCTCATGTTGTTATTCATTAAAACTTTTGTTATTCATTAAAACAAAAGAATAAGGTTCCTACAGACCACGAAAAATAAAAGGCAAAAATCAGAGCTCAAATTTCCAGTGTTTCCAGGGTGTACTCTTATAGAAAGACTTTTCAGATTTCCTAGAAATACTTGAATTTAAAAGACAGGAAAAAAGCTTTCCCCTGCCAGAGCTGGTGTGGCATCTGTAGTCAGATGTTAAGATTAATTTTGCATTATTGGTAAACTAGAATTAAAATAGCCACAAATCCAATAATCAGACTCTCTGAGTCAGTTGAGGCTCTGTATACCAAGTCTTAACTTGGTACCATGGCAAAAAAATTCAAAGGAAATTGATGAGTATCTAAAAAGAAAGTATCAAGACTGAGTGCAAAAGCAGTTGGAGCACAAGTGACATGTCATTAAAATGCCTCATTCCTTTGGCTTCCTTCTCTCATCAGTCTTCATCACTGGGAAAACTGCCTTTTCCTGACATTGGTTACTAGAGCTCCAAACATCTTGTTTCAGTGTCAGTACTAAATATGCAGAGCCTAACTCTGGTGGCTATGCAAAGTGAAATTAGTATTAGACTTCTGTCGGTCAAAATTCTTTTAAGAGTATTTCCCTTGACCCCACCCAATAAAATAAACAAGAAAAACCATTCTAGGAAACTGTGTACAGAAAATTCTATTAAAAAAACTGTTACTTAAAAAGAGATCTGAAGTCAGAATTTTTGTTCAAATTTCCAATTTAAATTCAAACTCTGGGTGAGGCAGGCTTTATAATGCCTGGATTTACTTGCTTTTCAGAGGATGAAAGCTTTCTTTCATTTAGGTGATAGAGCATGATAAAGGAAAGCATGAAGAGTAACATGGCAGAGGTAACCATAAATCTTAGTAAATGTTAGTAAATCTTAGCTTCTAAAATTTAATATTCCACCAAAACTAAGCAAATAATATATTATTTATGCATATGCACATATCTTTCTAATTGGGTGCAACACAGAATCATAGAATGATGGAGTCAACTGGGTTAGAAAAGACCTTTGAGATCATCAAGTCCAAGCCTTGATCCAACACTGCCATAATTATTAGACCATGGTCTAATGGTGCCACATCCAGTCTTACAAACCTCCAGAGACAGTGAATCCCTGGGCAGTCCATTCCAATGTCTGATTACTGTCTCCGTAAAAATTTCTTCCTAATATCAAACATATGAAATTGAAATTGCCAGTGTGTTTGTTTTTCTTTTTTAATTGACCTTGGGCATTTCCCTCTGCTTTTGTACCTGCTCATACTATGTCAGTTGCCAGTATTTGGAGTGTTTGACATTGCTGTTGCCATTGTAAATTGAAAGATGGAACCATGGGCTGGGTTGCTTTTATATATTATTCAGTTTTGATCTTTTCATCCACTCTTTGCCAAATAATGTCAGCCATGATTATTTCTAACTTGCCAAAATTCTGAACAGCTTTTAAACAGGTGACATTTTCCTATAAAAAGACTCTACCACAAGCATGTTTCTTTTTCCAGACCTGAATGTCACCTTTTCTCTCATAATTGCAGTGGTCTAAGTGACACATTTCTGGACTACTGACAGTTTTAAAGATTTGCTGTTTGTCCGTATTGCAATTACTGTGCATTACCTTCTCCCTTCTGAGAGGAGTGAAATTATTTCCATAGATGTTTCTGCCTTCACAGTTTTGCCTTTGATTTTGCACAGTTGGCTCTAGACTAGATCTAGATCTGGAAGTTGCTGGGAATAACTTAGCGTCAGGCAAATAAATAGCTTTGGATTAAGCTGCTGTCACCACTTAGATGAAATCTTTCCTAAACTTTTTCCTTCTTGCTTGGAAACATTTGAAAAATGTTGTATCCTGGGTAGACTTTGTAGGTAAATATTTTTGTGCTCAGGGTCACTTACAGGCGTTAACGAGACCTCCATTGCAATTATTCTCTTGTGTGGGTACATCTCTTGCAAGTGTCTGCCTTGTTTCAGTCAGCCTTGTATGAAGATGCTCTACTTTAGCCCATGGGCTGATGATGACAGGGGGTCTGTGTATTTCTGCTGGTATTCCACCTCTTCATGTAGAGAAAGAGTAGGTCAAAAATTAAGTCAGTAAACCAAGTGCTGTCATTTACTTGGCCTGTTTTATGACTTTCTATTTCACAGCACAAATAAAACACGGTGACCAACAGACATTACTGACCTAGACACCATGCAATTTAAATGACATGTACTGTAAAAAAATCTGATAGCTCCTTATCTCATCATCTTTTTTGTTTCAAAATAAGCCCCTGGGAAAGACCAGAGACGACACAAACCACATATCTATGTGTGGACTCCTCATCTTTTATTCTTTGTATCATAGCAAACAGTTCCAGGGCANGACATTACTGACCTAGACACCATGCAATTTAAATGACATGTACTGTAAAAAAATCTGATAGCTCCTTATCTCATCATCTTTTTTGTTTCAAAATAAGCCCCTGGGAAAGACCAGAGACACAAACCAGATATCTATGTGTGGACTCCTCATCTTTTATTCTCTGTATCATAGCAACTTACCCAAGTCTTCTACAAACTCTAGAATCGGGCTCTCACAACTGTATTTGAACACTAGCCATGGATTTTAATATTTCAGATTTGAATAACAAGCTACATAAATCTGTTGGTCTGCACTGTGGATCTCTGGAACTAAAAGAAGAACTATTCTATGTATTTAGTAAAACATCATCACCTTTATTGATAACTTTTGAACAACTGTCTTTTAATATAAGCACATTTACGTTCAAAAGTTACCTACAGATATTAAGAACCTGAAAAAGGAATTTAAAGAATGGAAAGAACAAGAGCAACAATAGACTTCACAGTCAGTTTCCTTTAAGTCCTTAGTATAGTCCCAAAGTTAAGACAGAAAAGCATTTGCAACAACAACATAGTGGGCAGAGAGTATAAAAGAGAGGCCATGAGGCCATTAAGGCAATTAAGAAAGATTAAGATTGCTTGTGGTGGAAAGACCCATTAATCAATAGGCCAGAAATCACAGCATGTTATAGAGTATACTTCACACAAAAAAAGAGAACAAACAGGCTAAATATATCCCATACCAAAGGCCGCAGAGTTCTCATTAATGAGAAATATTAATCCCTCAGATATTGTTGGCTCCATAGTTAGGTTTTCCATTTACACACGTAGGAACAGCACTGATGAAATGCACCATAAGTGATGCAGAACCACGATTGAAAAAATTTCTGTCCACAGTTGGAGGGAAAGCACAGCTTACTCAAGAGGGCATGGGCTTATGCTGCTCAGCATTCTGCATGAGAGGGACAGTGACTGTGGTTATTCATTGCTGACAACAATGATGCACAAGCCCCCATTCACGAATCTAAAGCTGCTGTGCAAAAATGACATGATGCTTGTCAGAGGATGGGTAACTGAAAATCCTTGCATTTGCAAAATGCCTGTGGGCACCTGGTGCAAGTCTTCATATGCTAATGAGGAGAGGAAACAAAGTGGGAGGGCTACTGCATGTGTTAAATCTTGCACCTGAAATAATTCAGAATTGGTTTCAACAGGCATGTAACCAGGCTGAAACCAGCTCTAGGGCACTCAGCTCCATCTTCAGCAGCAAGGTCATGACCAATTCCAGGCTTATACATTTTGTCCGAAGGAGAAGCTACAGGTGGGCAGAAACTGATTCACTAACTGGTTTTGCAGAAATAGCTACAGCTGGTTGAGATTTATTTCTTTTTAAGCAAACTGAAAAGCAGAGGTGGAAGCAGGTGCTTTTCTTTTTTTTAAACAAGAGGTTGATTTCAGTGGTTTTTTAACCTGAAGCTTCTTCCTAGGACTATTTACTTGGAACTTTTTCCTTGGAAATTTTCTGCTTCTTGACTCAAAATAAATTTTTTTTCACTGATTTGAACCAATAATATGGAAAAAAATTAAATTATCAAAACTACTGAATTTTTTTTAATATGCTGTTTTGATTCCTTATTTTGTAAGCATTCTTGAGATGTGTTACTGTTCCAGGGAGGGATTTATTTGTTACTTTTAAGATTTTTAATTGCCATTTACATTCCAAAACTGAATATGATTCTGGAATATACAGAAACAATGGATGAGGCATCTTTTACATTCATGAGTTAGATTATCACTTCTGGCATTTTTTCTTAATTTAGTCAAGATATTCCACACCATATAGTGTCATACCCAGTGATCACAAAATCTTCTGAGTAGGAAGGGATCCACAAGGATCATTGAGTCCAACTCTTCAGTGAATGGCCCATACATGGATCAAAACACACAACGTTGGTGCTATAAGCACCATGCTCTAACCAGTTGAACTAATCTCAGGGTTTATGGTTAATATTACTAGCAGGTACTGTCAGAGGCATTGTAAAAGCCAGGATGACTTAAGAAAAGAAGGCTGGTGTCATGCTTGCCTCATAGTAGTTTTACTGTTGGATGTGTAATGATAAATATGGGATAAAAACCTATTCTACTGCAGGTATTGAAGACAATATTAGACAGCTGTTTTCCCTGGTTCCAGAGAAATCAGGTATCCACAGTGTTTCCTCAATTTCAAGCAAGGCTACAGGCATCTGGACTTTCTTAACATCTATATACTTCATTTCTTTCTTTTAGTGCAGAACAACTAAGAAAATTCCCAGAAAAGCAAGAAAACTTATACAATAAATCTTTCTGAAGTAGTTGATTTTTAAGATCCTACATGACTGTGAAACAGCACAATCGGACAAAGAACACCTCTGCTCTAGGTTCTGGTAACAAATAATTTCTTTACACTTGATTTTCATAGTTAACAAAATGCCAGGTGGTAGCTTTTGGCTTAAAAAGCAAGCCTGAAGAGCTGGCTGTCTCCTTGGCTGCAAAGAGAAAAAGTCTTTTCCTATATGGTAGTTGCATTGTGCTTTTGAAGATCTTGGAGCCTATTTTGATACCAAATGTGTGCTACTGTTCTGGGAGGCAAATGTTGTGGGAGGCAAAGGCAGTCGGTAGATGTTTGTTGTCTGCAAAAACAGAGAAGCCTGGGATTTCCAGGTTTCTTGATCTTGGTGCTATTTATATTGTAGTAAACAAATATTTTATTGTTGGTGTGTGTCACAGTAGTGTCTGAGAATATTCGCCAATTTCTAGCTGCTCTACATCTGTTGTCTGCCATTCCTGTTCTGTGTACAATCACCCCACTCTTCTGTTGCAGCTTCTCAATTTTACTACATAAACACATCTTCTATCATATTGTTTATCCATGCATGGAGCAAGCAAACAATCTGAATGCACCATTCTGGACCTCTTGACATTTAGAGAGAGTTGGGATTTAGACAGACCATTGAAGGAATTTCAGTATTCAAGATGTGAAGTGATTAAGACGTGAACAAGGATTTCAGCAGAAGCAAGGTCAAGGTAAAGATGAACTCAAGCAGAATTTCAGAGGTGGGAATGAGGAGAGTGAGGAAGGTAGTTTGGTATTATGAAAAAGCAGTTTATTGTTCTAAATTTTGCACTGCTGTGATAGAAACATAAAGGCCTTTAATATCCCTTAATTATGCTGTGCTACTCAGTGCACAGACGCCAAACACAGTGACACATTGCTGTAGTTTCCTTTCCCTCCCTCTAATTTCTCTACCTTTCCCTCTTCCTGATGTTTTCCCCCATATTCTTTTGCTAGATATTTGATTTTAATATTTTATATCTACAAATCTCTTTATTATAACTGGCTTTTTACTTCTGTTCTCAGGAGTTCAAGAAGTCACTAGTCTAGTGTCAAAGAAGTCACCACAGCTCTCACTCCCAATGTCTGATACCAGGGAGAAAGAAGACTTCCATGGAAATAATGTAGATTTTTCAGGTCAGATTTGTTTTTCTTTTCCCACTATCTCTCCTCCCATAGTGGTTATTCCATATACTGAATAGCTTGTAGTTATTAAGTCTGCTGGTGGAAAAGCTCTGGTCCCAGCCCCTGGGAGAACCCCCAGCCTTTCCAACATGCTTATGTTATGTGGAGAAAACTAGAAAGAGAAATGGCAAGGAAGGAAGGGTCAAGTGCACATCTTTGGATGGGGACAGCAGGGTGATGGACCTCTCAAAGTTTGACAGTGCTAGCTTTAGTTAGATTTTTTTTTTTGTTAAAAACCTCAGTGCACTGCTTTTTTGATGCTTATAAGTTATTTTCAATGTGCACAAGTAGATATTAGCCAAACTGATATTTAGCTTTTCATACTAGAGAAACCTTAACAGCTATATCAAAAAATAACCCACGACTGATGTTTGCCAAATGTTTTCATTCCATCTGTTTCATCATAAGGCTATTTTTCCAGTTCCCTCCTCCCACTTTCTATGGCATACTTTCTTCCACTGAGTATTTCTGCACAACACAGTCTTACCTGGAGGTGAGCAGGTTAAAATAAAATAATAATTAAATTGATAAGTATGCATTGGTCCATCCTTCTGTCCAGTCTTTGTATTGTGTTACTAAAGTAAACGCAATTAGGGAAATTCAAAATGCTATATGAAATCACATCAATTACTTAGAAATTGGGGGAAAAAAAATTGATTAAAATTTTCTGGCATTGTCAAAATGATTTGATGTCTTAGGGAATACAGTCTTTTCACTTTCCTCTTTCCAATCTTTTTTCTTTTGAATGTCTTTAAATATTGCCTTAGGTACTGTAGGATGAAGTAAAAATTAAAAGTTTATGTTTAATGAAGCCACTTAACTAACTGAAAGTAAAATTTACTTTCTCTTTTTAATGTTGATGGGCCAAACCTAAAACATATTTGGGCATTTTGATCTTGGTTGGAATTTTAAAGCCCCTCATAATACGAGAACTCTAAAACCTCTGAAAAATGTATCTTTGATTTTCTTTGTGGCTTTTATTGGCTCTGGGCATTTGCTGCAGACGGAAAGAATTTTTGAGTCCACATTCTGAATATCATATCCTTCTTCAGGTTAAGCATCCTCACTGATCACCACTGCTCCATTTAAACAGGAGGGAGGCAACTTCTTCACAAGCAGAATGCCGCTTAGGGCTCTTAGGGTAGGTGCAGTCACTGTGTTGATAAGAAGCAACACAGGCAGCACCAAGTTACCCTTTCACATGTTATCGAGCATGCTCTCTCCTGTCTTGTTAACAGGGACAGAAAGGTACCTCCCACTCAACTCCCCCACTGATAAATTGCCAGCACAGCTTTAGGTCAACAACCTTAAATGCCATCAGGAAAGCGGTTGGTGGTCAACACAGATCCCAGTGAGACAAACTGTTTTGCAAACCTGTCATCCTGCAACAATTTTGGTTTCTGACTAGGTAGGCTGCTTTGAACTGGGGATGATGAAGGTGTACACAAGAGTAATGCCTGGGAGAAGAGCTTGCACAACAGAGCTAAGGACAGATACTTGTATTTTAAGGCTAGGAATGACTATAAAGAAGTTCAGTTTTCCTTTGCTCTTTCCAAGTTTTCAGTTAGCTTAAAACCTAACCACGCAGCCAGTCTGCCAATACAAATAACAAAGGGCTCATCTTTTTTGACAAACAGCAAGCCAAATCATACTTCTCATTGGCTTCTGTAGCATCTAACTGTACCTCAACTACATGAAGTTCTGCAAGTGGGTTGTTATGCATTTGCCAGGTGAAGTATTCCACTCTTTCAGCCAGCATGGAAATGGTGCTGGACATGAAAAGTGCTTCAAGAAACTCTAAATTTCCCTGTTACTTACTGGATATCAAACATGGGGCAGGTACTTTTACAATGTCTGAAAGAACTTCTGCAAGGAAACCCCATATTGCTCCTAGTAGTACCTTAGTGGCATTCACTAGCAATGCCTGGTGAATGGACCTGCTCATTTTTGTTATATATTTCCAAGAAATAGATATGATTGCAACAGTAAAATCATCTGTCTTCAATGTAAATGCTACCTGCATCCAGACATTTAACCCATGAGTAGGCTTTACCTGCTGACTTGGTCAGTAGCAGCAGCCAACATTTGATATCACTCTATTGTCTCTGCCATGCAAAATGCTCATTCCCATTCCGATTAATTTTGTTAGTTTATAGTGCTAGACAATACTGATAATTCTCTTTGGGGGGTTGTTTAATGGGATGACCTTAAAAAGAACAAAATAGCTGGATATGGACTTGTTTTAACATTGTATTTCTTTCTAAAAACATAAAAATTGTCTGTTCTGAATTATTCTTTTTGTGTATGTGTGTTTTGTCTGTGGGTTTTCCATAAATCATTTAAATTTGTTCATATAAACTTTACATTTATATTAAGCCTGTCATGGAGGAGGTGACAGACATAGTGGACTTGCAAAAACTCAATCTCCATCACCGCCTCATGTATTTACACCTCCAGTACAGAAAGTGCTCTAGGTAGCACCTAGAATAGAAGAACAGTCCTACTCATGTGCTCAAAATTAGACGTCTTGAAATCAGAGCAGACCAGATTCATACATGTTTGAAGTTTCTGTCAAACTTTTTTCACAAATTTACTATAGTAAATTGCTATAGTAAATTTGTTTACTATAGTAAATTTCTGGCTTTCTAATGATTGAAGTATGAATAAATAATTACCCAAATACATTTCAGTAAATAAATTGACTTTATTGATGTAAACAGGCGTTATGAAAGTTAAGATACACAGGCTTGGGAAACAAAGACAAACCTAAAAAGACAGTTCACTCTTGGTTATACAATGAAATATGTCTAGTTATTCATTGTTCATCGACCAATACTTTTATAGTAAATGAGGCATAAAGAAATTGTGCACATGAGCAGGTCTGGAAAAAAAAAATCAAAAGAATCCCTCACTAGATGTGACATTGTGAAATACTGTAGCTTTTTGAGCTTCATGTGTATATTTATCTGACTACTGTTTGTATAACAAAACATCAAAGAATAAAAGGTTGATATACACAGCAGAGGTAGCTTTTCTAGATGTTTTACCTCTTGATGCACAGGCAATATAAATATTAATATTCATCATGTTCTAATTTCCTTATTCTTATGCCAAGCCCAGAACCACTTAGAATTAAGACTCTTCTGTTTTGCTGCTGTTATGTATGGTTTTGTCTGATTTCACTTAAGCTTGTATAGTTCCACCTAAATTAGCAACTATACAGTTTTCCAGCTTCAAACTGTGATATCTGGAGGAAATAAAATCCCTGATATGTTTCTGGTAAAAAACAATGTCTGCAGGTCCATTTTAACATATTACCCAGAATTCCCTGTCTTGCCAATAAGGTTTGTGTAGTTCCTGTTGCACTTTTTCTGTATCTTTTTTAAATCTTCTGTAAGTCATTCTGACCCCTGGATGCAAATTCTTATTGTCTTCAACATAGCCCAGTTTTTATTCACAGTGCTTATTTAGACCTTGTGTATTGGGTAGTGTGGGGGATAAAGAGGTGGCTTTTGTGAGAAGGTACCAGAAGCTTCCTCCATGTCCAGCAGAGCCAATGACAGATGGCTCCAGGATAGACCCACCGCTGGCCAGGGCTGAGCCAATCAGGAGTGATAGTAACACCTTTGTGATAAAATTTTTAAGAAGGAAAAAAAGTTATTGCACGGATAAAAGCTGCAGCCAGAGAAGAGCAGAGTGAGAATATGTGAACAACTCTGCAGACACCAAGTCAGTGGAGAAGGAGGGGGAGGAGGTGCTCCAGTTGCTGGTGCTGAGGTTCCCCTGCAGCCTGTGGTGAAGACCATGTGAGGCAGCTCTGCCTCTGCAGCCCACGGAGGACCACGGGCATACAGACATCCATGTGCAGCTGCTGGGAGAAACCCATGCCAGAGCAGGTGAATGCCCGAAGGAGGCTGTGACCCCGTGGGAGGCCCATAATGGAGTAGGGTCCTCGCAGGGTCCTGCTGATGCATAGGGAGAGGAGCCCATGCTGGAGCAGGTTTTCCAGGTAGGACCTGTGGCCCTGTGGGTGACCCACGCTGAAGCAACCTGTGCCTGAAGGACTGCACCCACAGTGGAAAAGTGACCCACATTGCAGCAGTTCATGGAGAGCTGTCTCCACACTGGAGCAGTGGAAGGACTCCTCTCTCTGAGCAGTGTCAGAAACAACCTGTGATGGACTGACCGTAACTCCTATTCCCCATCTCCTTGCTCTGCTTGGGGAGATGAGGTAGCCCTTGGGAATGAGAGAAGGGTGGTGGGAAGGTGTTTTTAGGATTTATTTTATGTGTCATTATCCTGCTCTGATTTTGTTAGTAATAACTGAAATTAATAACTCATGAACCCTTCATTATATTTTCTCTCCTCTCTCCAGTTGCAGAGGGGAGTGACAGAGCAGCTTTGATGGGTACCTGGTGTCCAGCCAGGGACAACCCACTACACCCTGACTTCCAGAAACACATAAATTCTTATCTTTCCATGTAGAATCTGTGGAAGAGGACTTGTTTTAGGCAGTGAGAAAATCAAACTTGATAATCACTGAGAGATTGAAAGTATTTCCAAAACTCATTATGCTTCTCCAAAGAATTTCAGTGATGAAGGGGGCTGAAGCTCCGTCTGAATAGGCAGAGTTAAAATCATGTAATTATAAAATTACATCATTCAAAGAAACATTATAAACAAGCAATACCACTGTATGAATTGCAACAAAATTGCAGATGTCTGGATGAGCCCAGAGTCTGGATCTGAAGACCTAAGAAGCCATACATATTCTGGTAAGGTTGCAAGGCTATAAACAGAACTTTTCTGCCTAAAATATCTCAAGTCTTCAGATTCAGAAATTCTTGCTGTTGAATCTGGGTTTGGGTGGATGGTGCAGAGACCTGTTTAAAATACCTTCATCATGGTGAATTTTACTGGAGTTAGGAGCTTGTTGGCTCACGCGTTTTTCAAGGTGAAGAAAATCCCTATCCATGAAGATAAAAAAAAGTCCTGTGAGGTTCTTAATTATAGAAAAATTAGTCTTCTATGTCTAGTACCAGCACAACTTCACATGTTGGTGTGCACAGTTGGTTTTTTTTTTGAGCTAATTTTTCAAATCTGAGACAATGAAAAGGAATTTTGCTGCTGGATTCAAACACAACCGGGTGTTATCCAGAGGCCAAATTCTTTTCCTGCTTAACGTAAGAACATAATAAGAACATAAGAGGCATACTGGTTCAGAACAAAGGTCAGTGTAGCCCAATATCCTGGCTCCAACAATAGCCATAAGTGGGTATGCAGGGAAGAGTAGAGAACCGCCTTGCATATCTGATGCCTCCCCTTAAGTATTCTCCCAGCTTTCAGCTATTCATGGCAAAAGAATTTCCTGAAATGGATGCAGTTCCAAAGGATTTAAAAACCCTGTATACAGTTCTGTTCTGTGGTCTTGCCCAGTCTCCCCTTCAGGCTATGCAAAGTTACAGTATGTACTAACTGATGTTAAATGGGAGTTGGGCATCTGTGTTTTGTGGCAAAAAGTGATTAATGTCACTAGGGATTCAAAAGTAATACTATTCCTGTATCTTCATTAATTCAATAGGTCTAGAACATATCTGGTGATTTACTGTTGTATGAGGAGAAGTGAGGATATGTCCAAAACATTGCCATGTTTTCTTATAAATCTCTATGCAGTCATTGTGATCTGAGACAGAAAAAAAAAAAAAGGCAGGGTAGGACACTAATAAACTGTTGATAAAAGAGTAGCCTGTGGGCTCAATGAAGAGACACTTAAACTGTTCAGGCAGGGTGCTAGAGGCAAAGAAACAAGTGATTACCTTTGAATGATGGAAGCCCATGGACATTTTTCAACCTTGCCAAGGAGTAGGCAGACATGAAATGATAGATCCATTCAGTGGCAAATTCCAGCTAGATTGCTGTCAGCCCAGACTACAAGAGTTAGTCTGTCTTTCTCAATTTTTCAAACATTTCCTTTTCTGTTTTTTTCCCCAGTGAAATTTATCCATTGTTTATAGTTATATAGATTAATTTTCTGAGATTCTGCCATTCATTTACATTTCCTCTTCTTTGGTGAATATGCAAAATGAACCAAATGCAAAGATGCATACCACAGATCTTCCTGGCCCTAACTGTTTGCAAACAACAAAGGCACTTGAATATTCTGATCACTGGGCTTGTATAAGGACCTGCATGACTAGAGAGAGTGAATATTTTCTGTGACTGCTGAAACCAGACGTATCTCCTGCAGTTCTGAATCACTAGATTCAAATCATCAGCCTCCAAGACTCCTGTAGTTGGAACTGTAATGGGTCATTTTGGACAGCCTTCTGCCAGGACATGATTCTTCCCTCCAGAGCTATGTTAGAGCTTGATCATCAGCAACACTTCCACAAATGAAGCAACGTTGTCCACAAACACAGGTGAGGAGAAAGAAGATACTGGTGCCTGCGGTCAATAGACACCTTCCTCTGTAGCCTGTGCTTGTATTCTGTGTTGTCTTTGATTTTATTCCTCACATTGAAAAGACAGGAAAAGGAAAGCTTTTTTAAAAAGCTCGATGAGAAACCAAAGTCCTGAGTTTAGCAATTTGTGTTGGTTTCGTTGTGTTTGAGTAGAGACGAGTACTCTAAGGCAACCACAATCAAGTGCTTCTCAGACATCTATATGTTTTTTTTCTAACATGTTGTGAGATTTTTTTTCTCTGAGTGTATGCATGGATTTTGTAGGATGGGAGATGTTCTGTTACCTATCAGTAGGTTTGGTGTGTCTCACTTGATTGACAGATTGCTTCTGGTTCTTGAAAATTCGTGAGTCCTCACTGACATAATCTGATTACACTGCTGGCTATTTTTCCAGCATAAAGTTTTAATAAGATTGTTTCCATCAGGGTGAGGTCTATAATCTTAACTTCTGGGAGCAGTAGAGTGATTTTTTTTGAGTGATAGTAAATGTTACCTGAACAAAGTGTCAAACGTGTTAGAGAAATTTTTGAACCAACTGGTAAGACAGTGCTGGGTCCTCCCTGTAGTAAAATCATCTGAGGGGTGAGACTCACATAAGGGAACGGGATTGTCAGTGCTAGTCTTTGGTTTTCATTTGTAATGAAATTTTTTGAGCTTTTAGTATCATCACTCTCAATCTGCAAGTCCTTTAGAGTCCTTAATGGTTTCTGTCTATGCCCATGGCAGTAGCTATGAATGTTTTTATCTAATCTACTTGGTGATGAAGCTGTATTCAATTTCATCTCATGATTAGATCTCTGCAATGCACCTACATCCAGTTACACCACAAGACTAGAGCCAAACTTCAGCTACATGGTTTATTTGTGAAGGGGTGTTTTATGGAAAGCCAGCAATGTCTACACTCCAAGAAAAGAAAAGATACACTTGAAAAGAATTTTTTACTGTGGTTTCCCCCTTAAGTAGTTATGAACTTGCTACAGAAACCATCTCACTTTTCATGTTATTCTGTGTCAGCAAAGATGAGCTGATGTACCTGGAGGGATCAGGAATGTGTCAGCCTTGACTCTGATAGATGTCTCCTTGGCCAGTGGAGCTAGGCATCTTATAGTCTCTGCAGGACTGCAGGCTCTCAGGTGACACTGTAAAACTCAAATAAGTTTACCCAAGCTTTGGGAATAGGGGAGAGGTGCCAATAGGGTATGATGACAAAAAGGCATTTTAATGTTTTGATCTGTGAGGATTTGAGAGTATCTTTGCTCTGATAACAATCATTGAGTCTAGATAGTTATATTTTTATATTCTGAAATATTAAATGATAGACACTCTTTGTTCAACCACAAATCCTTCTCAAAAGGCAATTTCTCCATTCTACCTGTGTCACTCCTAATGTGCTTGGGGTTATACTTTCATGTGTGTAAATAAATTATTCTTAAAGAACATAAAAATGTGCATGAGAGATGATGTTTTCTGTTGCTAGCTAGCAAGGTTTTGTAGTTCTCCAATTCCAGTTTCAAATATATTTATTATCGTAGGTAATATATAAGACTGAGTGGTCTATTTTCTACATCTTTTCCATGTTCCTTCTGCTGCTTCCCTGGGCGAAGCATGACAGTGTTACATATTCTCTAGGGGCTCCTGGGCAAAGAAAAGTTGTTTCTCTGTTAAAAAAAATTCTTCCTCTGTGGAAGTTCTTAGAAGGAATCAGATTTTCTATGGTTGGTAAAGTGCTACATATCCCACATTAAAACTAACGGGCTTTTAATTTAGGAAAACAATTCAATTCATAATGTTCTGCTTCTTGAATTGAATTGAATGTTCTGCTCTTGAATTGAACTTTGACATAAATGGGAATTGGGTGCTTGATGTCCTGAAATTAAATGTTTTCCTCAGTTGGACCCCAGGTGGGGTGAAGAAACAGGATGGATGGGACAGAAGTTTAGTATGCTTGTAACTCAAGAGATGTGCAGAGAGTACAGCCTGGATAATTTTACCAGAGCTCCAAGAGAATTTACAGAGCCTATTCAGAGCCCACTGCTGTTGGTGGCAGAAGTCCCCACTCATTCATCAGGAGCATACTCAGGCTCAGGGTTTGTAAAATGTATGCTCATTACCCTGTGGTTTTTTACACAAAGACGATTACTGTAATATTTTATATGACTTTTCTCTGAACTGATTATTCTTATTTGTTGAGCAGAATTGCCCATTCTTCTCCTTGATACATTTACACAAAGTACCTTTTCTTTTTCTTGTCTTTTTAGGTAGGATTTTCTGTTAGCGTGTTTTATTTGGGAAATAGCATGTGACACTTACGGACCTTCCCCTTTCCTTTCTTTTTTTCTGATGGAAAACACCTGCAGCATATAACAGCCTTGGAAATGTCAAGTAAGAATCTGTGTGCTGTGATGTGCTGCAGTAACAAATATATTCTATTGTACATCGAGCATCATAAATATGTAAATATTTTACAATGTGTACTTACATATCCTACCGTTTTTTTTCCTTGTACAGCGTACACTTAAAACAAGCACATAAAGTTACATATATCTGGTAGAGTGGCAGCAGAGTCTGCTCTGTTAATAATAATACTGAATATGTAAATCCCCCCAGTTTTTATAACCAGTGCTTTAGGTTGCATTTACTGTAAACAAAGATGTATTTTTGGGGGCTGTTGGTTTGAGTTTATTGTTTATGTAAATCTCTCAGAATGTGACATAGCCAGATAGCTTCCTATGTTGTGCTGATCCACATTTTAGGCCAGCAGCCAAAGTATTTTATCTTTTACTTCATTATAGTGATCTTCCAATTAGCTGTGGTCTGTAATACCCTGATTTTGGTGGCAGTGGTTTGGGGAGGATTGTTTGATAGTTCTGCTCGAGAGGCAAAATGAGGGGCCTTATTATAGAAAGTGCAGAGGTTGTGCAGTAGCTGAGTTCTGTTGCAAAGTTTGCCGATAAGGGAAAACTGGCCCTTGAGCATCCATTCTATTCTGTATATTAACACTTCTAATCTGCACTGCTGATAAAACTGCAAGCCATTTGCCTTTGGAGGAATTAGTTCTGCCTCACTTGTGTAACCAGGCGATGGTGATTAACCTTTAAACTGTCCAATATTCTCAGCAGACTCCTGCTCCAGATTAGAAACTATTTAGTTATGACCAACTAAATTAACAACATTCCCTCCTCTGAAGAATAAGATTTGGAAGGTATGCATTTTAAGGTGGAATGTGGATAATGTCCTTATTTATTCACCACTTTTGCTACATAAAATGTATTTGTCAGTTGAGAAGAAAGAGAAAGGAGAGAGGGAGTTTGATTTCAGATTGAAGCAACATACAATTAGTTATGTACAGGAGGCAATTTGGGTAAATTTGGCTTGGGGTGCTGCTTCAGATGGCTGAGACCTGTTTCTGACTTTCCATTCTTAAATAAAACTTAAGGTGCAGGGGATAAAATGGGCAGGATGGTGCTCTGGTGTGGGCAGCAATTTAGGAAAAATATTTCCTTCCTTTGAAAGGAAAGGCAATTATCTCAATTCTTTGGAAGAGTAATTTTTGAAAGTTTACTAACCTTCCTGTCACAATCGGGCAAAACAAAAGGTTTTCTACGTGGTGGTTACAGGCCAACATATCCAATGGACTTTAGCTGCTGTGATAACCTAGTACTGTACCATTGTATCTACATATTTTAAATGTGTAATTTATCAATTGAAACATACCCTTCAATACATGTGCCATAAAAGAAAAGAGCGAGGGCAATTATGTAATAGTATAGTGTTTGTCTGACGTGCCTTAAATCCCCATATTGTTATTCCTCACTGAATAACAAATACAAAATCCCTGTTAGCAATGTTTTCCGTTTTACCAGTTTTATATTAGCTGCCTCCTTAAAAATTGCTAATCTAGATACTACATTAGTAGGATGTCAGTCAAACTGCAATCCACAGTGAAGCCTTCTTCATATACCAATTTAAATCATTCATGGTCCTTTCTTTGGCATTATTCAAAAGATCATAATAATTTTCTTGTGCCCACAGCACAAAAAAATCAATTATTTCCCCACAAAGACTTGAAAGTACTTAGCGAGTGCTGTAAGAAAAGCTGAGGGTTATATCAAATTGAAATTGCACTCATTACACACAACACAATTAGTTGCCACTAGTCTGGCCGGTGCTTTAATTCTGAATGGCATATCTTTATTATTACAGAAACAAGCATGCAAATGGCATTGTTCAGGATTTGCAGAAATCAATAGGATATAGTGCTGTGTGTTTGGTGGCCACTGTCACTCAGTCTGCTGTGGATTTGAGATAATGTGTGTATTTGAATTAATGAAGGGAACGTGAGACATCATAAGTGACACCCAAATAAAAGAAATGGGTACATGATATTTGTAATTATTCTACTTGTGTTTTTGTTGTAAATACTTGTGCTTTTTGTTTTTTAATCAAAGGATTAATTGCATTTTAATAAGGCATTATGATTTTCAGAGCTTTAGTTAATTAAAACTTGTAGTATATAATTATGAAGTGATGCTGAGATTTGTCTAAAGATCACCCATACGTTTAGAATATGTATATTTTTCCTTGTTAAGCAGTTGCTACATTTTGAGGGAGGATGAATTATATCAAATGTTTGAAAGATGATGGCAGTTCCAAATGGATTTCTGTAAATGGCAGCTAAGAATGTAGATTATGTTGTTGGACAAATTAAAGTGGACGAACTACTGGGGTTGGAAGCACTTTTTGGCTGTAGTGCTGGAACATTCATTTGCGCAAATGTTAGCTTTCAGCCACAGGAGTAAGAACAGATGTATTTGTTCAATGTATCATATCATTCCGCCCATTAATTCCCAGTGAAATTGCTGCAGTTTGAAATTCTGAGGATAGGCCATAAAGACTCACTGGTGGTGCATGGTAAAGATTATTTTCCATGTGACAAAAGGGTTTTAAAAGGAGGGAGAAAGTAGGTGTGCATGTGTGTGTGTACAGACATCTCTGTGTATCGACTGGTTTCCCTAAGAGAGATGAATATTCCTGGTACAAAGCTTTAATCATTCACTATCTAACCTGGGACATATATATATATATAACTATATACATAACACAATTGTTTCCTGTGGGTGTATATTATGTCTGGATTGATGGACTAATTGCTAGATAGATAAAACAGAGTAAAACAGTATTAGAAAGTTAAAATCTTAATGTTTCAGATGAAGCTTTCATTTGGCAGTTTTGGTTTTTGTTGGTTTTTTTTTCTTTAAATCTCCTCTTACATTTATTCCATTCCTTTTGTAAGTGCATGTTGGAAACAAAAACTAATTTTGCTCTTTTTTTTTAATGAAGTGAAAAAAATGCTGCTTTGCTGTTGAATGGTGAGAGGGCTTTTCTTATTTCTTTTGGACTATAAAATGAAATACGTGTTTATGCAGCAGAGTCCAGCACAGTCATATTTCTGTAGCACAACACCATGAACTAGAAAGGGTTTCTAATGTTCTCTCTTGAAGGAAGGGTCTTAAATTAGACCTCAGCATTTCCTACCTTGAAGCTTGGCTCCCGCAGTGCACAGATATTTATTTACTTATTACACCCATGTTTGAAGATACTTTTTAAGACAAATCCACTCAACAGCTCAAAATGTTCCGAGTGAGGTGGGCCTGCAGAGAGGGCAAAAGAAAGAACAGGAATTTTCAAAAAATTTACGTTGACTTCAGCACTTAAACCAGGATTTTATTAGGTATCTATAAATGGATTTTAAGTAGGATTTTCCCATGTTTTCTCCCAAAGCTGATTTAAAATCTAATATTATTAGATTGGTCACAGCCTTCATATTTAACTGTCAAACCCAAAGTCTGAAAGGTGATTCATTCAACGCTTGCTAAAATATTTGCTCAGCAACACAATAGTGTGTGATGGAAAATAAACTCCTCTGGAGCATCTCACCCTATCAGCCATGGCCTGCAGCAGGAAAAGAATGAGGGAAGGTCAGTCAATTATGTGTGGTAATCACCGTAAGCATATTATCTGAGACACAGATGTCTTCCCTGACCCCACACGACATAGCTATTAACCCCACAGTAGTATAAAAATGGGGAGGAGGAGGAGGAGCCGGTCCCCTAGGTAAACCAGACCTTTTCAGTTCGGGCTTGTCCAGCAGCTCGGAGAAGTTGCGGCGGTGAGGGCGCTGTTGTGGGGAGCTGGTCCTGCGCTCCGCAGGCGCACCGCCACCTCTCCTCTTTGGGGACCTTTCTATAGACCTAGTCATGTGAGATAAATAGTTGCATCATTGGGAAAATGAGACTGGCAGATTGACTTCTGAGATATTTCAGGAGTGTAAACAGCCCTGGAATGCCAGGCACTGCCCGTTGTTTTTGCGGGAACGACTTTTGTGTTCCTGAATACACCTACACAGATGATGTATTAGTGCTGATAAAGTATAATACCACTATCATGCAATTACCTAATGCTTCTAGAAAACAGAGATGATTTTCTCATTACACTGAGTAATGTACTGATTACCACACACAGCTCCTTTTGAGTTCAAGTTCTGCTTATATTTACCTCAGAAAAATGATTGGCTGCTTATTCAAGCGAAAGGGATTTTTTCACTGTGATTGTTCAAACACATGAAGTAATCAAAGCAGATTTTTTAATTGACTATTTACACTGTTGAACTTGAAGGCTCATTTAAAAGTTTACATGTAATATTTGGTTGCTGAGTAGGAAACACGCATTTCTCACCAGCTCTGTAGTTTCTAACACCAAACCTTAACCCTGAAAGTAGGTCCATTTATTTCTTGTAGCCTTTGGATAATCTTTTCTTTATGTGATGCTTTGTTACCTTTTGGGAGGCCATTTTGCATTTTTCTACCAAAAAGATGAATGATCATTCAGCAATGTAAGCTATTGCAATTCAGCACAACATACAGTGCAAGAGAGTCCATGAAAGACCAGATTTGTGTTTTTTCTCCTTGTTAAATAATTCATTGTAATGGTACTCCAGTCTTGTGACATCCTTGTAACTGAGATCAGGGTGAGCCAATGAATACCAGAGCATGAAGGGAACGCTTTGCTGGTCAGATTTGCCACAGAATGTAGCAGAGGAATCCCTGGGTTTCCTTTCTAACTAAAGGAATTATTAAAAGATATTGTCTTTGATACTGTCTCCTTTCCCAGGGTTAATCACCATGTGAGTGAACATTTGCATGCATTGCTGAGCTACAGGTAAAAGACAAGGAAAGTGGTGGGTTGAGGACTTGGTTAAGCCTAACCATTGGATTCCCAGGAAAGGATAATTTATTAGAGATATGGTATTTTGCCATGGTGCAAAGTGACCACAGTTTGCCTCTTTTACTGACCTCAAGGATGACTTGAAAGTAGATGAAAAGGATGATGGAAGTAACTCTCTAGGATATTTGGACTGAAGGCAGTGTTGCAGGTTCCCAACACAGCTGTTTCTGACAAAATTCAGCTGGAGTCCAAAGAAGAAATTTGGGCTGTCCTTCTTATTAGTAAATCCCCTGTGGGAGTCTCAGCTATGTGGAAAGATACCATTTACACTTCCTCTTATTATTGTGGTCAGTCTTGAATTCTGGACCGCTTGTATTCCCTTATTAAACTTCCATCCTATTGTCATTTTAGCTCTCTGTCTAAATGTTGCTAAGTAACCTCCTGAGTCAAATACTTTTTCTATTGGGAGAGAATCTTGCATCAGTCACCTATTGTGACTGCCAGATTAGATACCGTAATGTGCTCGACATGGGACTGTGCTTTACTTCTATCTGAAAACTGCAGCTGATACAGGATTTGGCAGACTACTTGTTAAGTAACATCTTTTCCTTGAGGATATTAAAGCAGCAACTTGTATGGTACATTTACTGATCCTTGAGCTGATTTTCAAGTTTGGGGAGGTCTAGGAATTTTATTATTTTACCTTTCACCTCTAAATCCTACCTGTTTGAGTGAGGAGCTCTGGTAAAGAGCACATTGCTCCACTTGTGAACAGTGAAGGCTGCAAGTTAAGACCTTACCTCTGAAAGAGAGTGAGCAGTGCATTCCTGAGGCTTTAGTGAGTCATGGCTTCTACTAGGCTCTTTTATCATGTTTTCTGAGGGGCCAAATAAAAGCCAAATTGTGATGACCACTTTTGTAAGTAGAAATCCGGAGTAATGCTATTTAAATAATATATAATTAGGCTAGAGTGAATGAGAATGGAACTTGCTCCAAATTGATTATATATTTCAGGTCAGTTGACATAACGGAGCAGCCTTTTCTGTCTCAGCTTAATGCAGTGGTTCTGAAGAGTTCATCACCTGCTCTTGGCTCTCTTTCCTATTTCCAGCTGATAAATCATCTTTAATGTGTTTCCTAATATTACTTTTCCATGTGGTTATAGTTCTATGTGACAGCAGTGGGGGGTGGGGAGTGGAGAGCAGGCAATAATTTCACTGACACAGAAATTACTCTAAAAATGCATTAACATGTCTTAAGTATAATTGACATACTTTGAAATTTATATTGCCTATAGGCAAAACTAAATTTTGCTAACCAAAACCAGAAGTAGGCAGAACTTCTGTAGCATCATTCCTGGATGCACATCAAATATTTGTAAAATATTATCAAATTTCACATGTAGAAATCATACCTTTTTCAGTCATGCTTTGTCAATTAACCTTTTCTTATGTGATAGTTTATTTTTCTAGAGGAAATGTTTCATAAAACCCAAAGTAATTTTAGATACATCATTTACCATGTTAATACTTGTCATTTGTCACGTGGTCATCAGTTTCTCTGTGCTGATTTTTTGTTAACTCTACGTCACAGCATAAGCAAAGCATTTTCCATAAAGCTGTGGGAAGCTAGAATTTAAATTGGCTTTTCTTCTCTAAGTTTTGTCCTAATTATAAATAATTGTGTCAAAAAAATAGATTCCTATATATTTGATAAGTACACTGGTTGCAGGGAAACTAGTCACTCACCTGAAGGCTTAAGTGTCAGAAACTGCACACGTGAATCCCATTCACCAAGGGTTTGACCACTTCACCCACACACTGCAAACCACTCCACCTGCAGCACTGCTAGCCTTGCTGAGAAGCTACAAATAGCTGCAGCTGAAAATACAACATAAAACGTGGTGCCCTGCCCCTCTCACCCGTTGTACTGCTTTGAAGGGCAATATAAAGGCAGGTCAAGTTTGGCTCAGTGACAGATAAACTGTGTCTTCACCTTCCTTTTTTTTTTTTTAATGTAGTTGTTTTTAAAAAGACTAATGTACCATTACATACCAAGGGATTAAAAAAAAAAAAATCTTCTATAAGTGCTACAGTATGATGAGGAAAAGTTTTATGTAGATTGCAAGAGAGGAGGGAACTTTCATGTGTAGGGTTTTTGTATTGGATCCTGAAGAAGATATAGAGCATTTCATAGGTGAGATGTCCCAAACTAAACCCGAAGTTATGTTGGTTATACCCACAGCGTAAGCAGGAGTTTGTTTCTGCAAACTGATGTTTACAATTTTATAAAAGGACTGGAAAGCTTTGGAAATGCATGGATAATTACTAAACACAGAGGTCCGTATTTAGACAAGGTTAAATATAGGTATAAGCTCAAAAATACGTCTTTGCACCAGCCCAAATTTTCTCCGTATTAAACGTTTCTGCTACATCTGTCATATTATTTGAGTCAAAATGTATTTTCAGTATGCCTCTAAGTTAAAGGGTAAAAAGGTTAAGTTGCTGTCATGCCAGCTGTGTGCTGCCCCTTCCATTTTTATGAGAACATTTCACCTGTGTTCTCATCTGTGAACATCTATGTTAGGAAGAAAAGTATGGCTTGGGTATAAGAGCCAGGAGAAATTATTTATTGCTACTGATCTGTAAGCACAGTAAATACAAAGACTTGGCCTGAACCTCCTGTGACATTTGGTAAGATTTTGATTTTGAGTCCAAGTAGCCTTTTTTTTTTCTGTGAAAATATTGTTCCACTGTGAGCCAGTAGAACATTTGAAATGAAGTGGATGCAAAGTGTACTTCACTCTAAAAAAAAAAGTCAGGTTTTTGATGTGGTTTATTTAGGTTTTAAGTAGCATATTAACAGAAGGAATTGTACTGTTCTGTCTGGTAAAAAAGAACTAGTTACCTCTAGTTAATAACTAACCTCAGAGGTTCCAGGTAATTTTCTTCTTTGCCTACTAAAAATTAGGCAGAAACAATTTCTAACACAAGATAAAATAAGACAAACAAGATACTTCCGGAACTGTTCAGTGTCTAGTAAGGGAAGAGGCTGTCTACTGCTTTTGAAGAGATCTTAAACATTAGCTACATAAGTAATGATCATCGCACAGAAAGTACAAACCCGTAGAAGGAAAAGTCTGGAAGAGAAAGCTTAGAAAGAGGAATCATAGGTTTGCTCCACTGTTTCGTGTCTGATGCTGTCCAAGAAACAGCAAGTTGGTTGCCAGACCTGCCAGCTCCTGAGTGAAGCTGAGAAATGTACAAAAATCCCTTCTTTGGACTTTAATTTAGTGTCTGAAGTGTCAAGGTACTGAGCATCTTGCAGAAGAACCCAAATAATTTTATTGACCTCAAAATCTTGTGGAAAATTGCTCCCAGAGCTCTGAGTAACTAAATCTTTTTTGTCTCAAATGATCTTGTTGCTGTCATCTAGGCCTATTTAAATCCCTCACACCATGGTTTTTTTGCAGTAGTGTTGCACTTGTGCTGGGCTTAAAATAGTGTAGGGTACAGGTGCCAACACAAGCTGGAATATTGGCCATTTGGTGATCCCATCATGTATTCTCAACTCATTCTACTCAATCCTACTGTATCCTTTGGCTGTTATTTTACTTCCCTGCTACCTTCTCCTCTCACTCTCTTTCCTGCTGCATCAACTCTTCCTCTCTGCGAGGCATTCAGATTCAGACCTCAGTCTTTCCACATTTCCTTCCAGGTCCTTTCAACATACTGAAGACAAAACTTAGAAGAGCATCAATGACTCTTGCAACTTCCATGCGCATCCTTTCCTGGTGTTTGTCTTGCACATCCAGTCATCTACTCAGATGCACCTTGTGCAAGTGCTACCTGCCTTATGGATGCCTTTCCTTCTCCAACACTTCAGCCTGACTCAGCTGCAAAGGCATGCAGCAAAACAACTGGTTGGCTTTTTTTCTCCTCTGCCATTAGCAATCCCTGGATCAGATCTCCTAATCCCTACAAAGGTTACATCCTTTGCCCTTTTCCCATGAAGCACTAGTGCTTCCTTACCTCTCACTTTCTACCTTCCCCTCTGTGACGAGCACCTCATCTTGTTAACAGCTTTAAGCAAAAATAGTCTTTTTGCCTTGAGGAAAAAAATTGCAGATCACACTGTTTGAAATATTTTTCTGCTAGACAATTCCAAATTTACTTATCCATTCCTGGCATATTTCCTTAAATCATTGCCACATTTCTTATCTGTCTGTCATCTCTTTTAAAAATGCTTTCTCTTCAGCATGGCCAAAACTGAGCTCTTCTGCTTCCTTCTATACTCTGACTCTACTTTTTCTCCTCTTCTTTATTACACTGATCAACACTACTATTGTTCCTGTGACCTTAGACCTATTATATTAACCTGCCATTTTGTCCCTCCAAGAAAGTGGCCAAATCCATCTTCTTTTTGATAGCAAAATAAGGAAATCTCTCATCTAAACCTCTATAGTCTCTTGCACCCCTTCCTTTCTGGTCTTTCTTGCTCTTAAACACATATTGTGTCTCTTGATGCACACAGAAATCCAGTCCTAGTCATGCCTGTTACTCCAAGTACTTGCTCTTGCTTGTTCTCCTCTCTTAATGCCTTACATTTGCTGTAAGCTTAGCTCTACCAAGCAGCAGTCTTGCCTCCTAGCTGTCACAAATAACACCCAATGGGCTCATTTGTAAGGCTCTCTCATTCTTCAGCCATTTCTGGAAAAGCCACGTTTGCTGCATCCATAACTGATAAAAACACCCCAGGGTCATAGTTGGCACTTAAGCTTTTAATACTGTTAGAAAATGGAGAGGGGCAGGAAGGTATGCAGATGCCTACGAGAGCAGGCACGCATATTTTTGATTTTATAATTTTTGTTTTCCAGCTTCTCTGTATTGCCTGAATTATTTGACTAAAAGCTCTCTGGGGCAGGGGTGCTCTGCCTTGAGCAACACCACCTCTGTGGGCTCCTAATCCTGGGAAGCCTCTGCGTGTCCCTGCAGCAACCTCACTGGCTCCTACTACCATCCACAGTGGTGTGCATTCTGGAAATCATCTGCATTTGCACCCATAGTCTTCACCCTCTTCTGTGCTTAGTGACATATTTTTCTCAAGTAAGCACAAGATTATTAAAGGCACCAACCTGTAAAACAGTAAGATTCAAGATGTATATGTCACATATGTTTTGTGAAACTTTCCCAGTCATGATGTTTATCTTAATTTAGTGATTTGTTTTTCCTCATAAAAACAGGAGGTCCAGGGTAGATACAGACTCTTGCAGCTATAAAGAATGACTGCTTTCCAGTTTGGCTGATGATATAATCCACTGTTGTTGCAAGTCTTGCTTTCCTCTTTAGATGATGTCAACATTTCCATGAGCTACATGTGTTGTATTCATAAGTGGTACTTAGAAATATGTGTTCTGTAATCTCCTCCTTATGCCTGACACTTTACACATGTGTTTATCTACAAGGAGTGGTGACATTAGCTTGCTAATTTTGCCAGTGTACTGTACCAATGAGGGTGTGAGAGACTCAGAAGGATATTTAAACTGGCAAAGAGAGAATTATTGACATTAGCTATGAGTACTTTGTAAGACTCTGTTTTGGAATGCCATTTGTTGGAAAATCTTTGCTGCTGAAAGTCATCCATCATTCCCAGATGAACCTACAAGCCTAAAAGAAAACCCTCTTGCCAAATCCCACTCATTGCCAGTGGCCAAAAGTACTCACTGTGCTGATTTTGGCTGGGATAGAGTTAATTTTCTTTGTAGTAGCTACTATGGGGCTGTGCCTTAGATTTGTGCTGGAAACTGTGTTGATAATAAAAGGATGTTTTCTCCAATACTGAACAGGGCTTGCACAGCATCTGGGCCTTTCCTGCTTGTTCATATCACCCTACCAGCAAGGGCACTGGAAGTGCAGAAGGAGTTGGGAGAGGATACAGCCAGGACAGCTGACCCCAACTGACCATGGATATCCCATACCATACGATGTCATGCTTAGCATAAAAAAACAGGGAGAAGAAGGAAGGGAGAGATGTTTGGAGTGATCATGTTTGCCTTCCCAAGTCACTGTTGCACAAGATGGAGCCCTGCTCTCCTGGAGATGACTGAACATTAGCTGCCTGACAATGGGAATAAGTGATTTCTCGTTTTGCTTTGCTTGCACATGTAACTTTTGCTTTCCCTATTAAACTGCCTCTATCTCAACCCACAAGTTTTCTTACTTTCGTCCTTCCTATTGCCTCCCCCATCCCACTGGTGGAAGTGAGTGATTGGCTGTGTGGGGCTTAGTTGCCAGCTGGGATTAAACCATGACAGTCCTTGTTGGTGCCCAACATGGGACTTGAAGGGTTTGACAGATTTGACTGGAATGTGCTAGATCAAATTTATAACTGTTATTGCTGTTTAGCTAGCAATTGACAGGTTCCTGTGCCTGCCATGTGGTTTGCTTACTTTGCTGGAAATTAGAGTCTAGTGCTCATTAGGGGCTGATTTTTGCTTTTGCTGCTTGCTGTTGTCCTGTACCACTAATCATCCTACTCTACTGGGCCGGGGGACATTTTGATAACAGCCATGGTGACGTGCCTGGGCTGGCAGATGGCCAGGGTATTGCTGCTGTTTCTGTGCGGCTGTATTGGACAGTCCGGAACTCCAGTGTAAACTCGAGTCAAAGGGATTGCGGCCTGTGGATAAGTTCATCTGGGAGCAGGACAACCCAAAGTGTCTGTGGCACGGACAAGCCCATGCCGGAGCAGGTACACTGTGGAGTGTCTGTGGGTGTGGTTATGTCTGTGCCACAGCAGGTACGCCTCTGAAGCTACTGCGGCCCAAGGATAAGTCCATGCTGGAGAAGGTACACCTTGAAGTATCCATGGCTGTGCATGAGGTCATGCTGGAGCACCTCAAAGCATGTTGCCATGGATAAGCCCACAACAGAACAAGTACACCCCTGGAAGGAGTGCAACCATAGGTAAGGCCATGTTGGGAGCAGGTCTACTTTGAAGGGACTGTGGCTGCGGATAAGGTCATGCTGGAGCAGGTACATCTCAGAAGGCATTGTGGCACATGGAGGAGGCCATGCTGGAACAGGTGCACCTCAAAGCACCTGTGACTCTGGACAAGCCTATGTTGCAGCAGACTCTCCCT
This sequence comes from Pachyramphus minor, assembly GCA_013397135.1. Lineage (NCBI taxonomy): Eukaryota > Metazoa > Chordata > Aves > Passeriformes > Tyrannidae > Pachyramphus > Pachyramphus minor. The sequence goes on along the minus strand of VYXB01000122.1, from coordinate 102,747 downwards.
GGAGAGACTGTGGCTCATAGACAAGGCTCCACTTGGAGCCTTTAAGAGACTGCATTCTGTGGATAAGTTCAAGCTGGAGCAGGGGTAAGGGGGTGATTCATTGCACTGTTAAACATTATGGTCGGGCTCAAAGGGACTAGGGGTGGAGACTGTAATGGATATACCTTTGAATTGTTGTACCCCATTATTTGAGTTGTTTGTTATAGGAATCGTTATGGCAGGAACCATTTGAACCAAGGGAGGACAAGCCTTACAAGAAGCAGTGCAAGTGCAGCAGTGATCAGGCCAGAGCTGGCTTTGACACCAAGTAATTCCATGCAACACACCATGTCTCCTGTCCTGAGTGACACCATAACAGATACAGCCCAAAGTCCTGGACTAAATGAACTCAAAAAATTTTGTGGATATTTGTGGACATTTATAGATGTTTTACAAACATTTCACAGAACTGATCCATAGATGAAGGGATTGATATCTGCAACTATACTGAAGGATGGGAAGGGTTGCGGTGGTTAAAGAGGATGTATTGGATAGTGTGGGACCTTGGCATGATGTAAATGGTGTGGAGTAAGGGCTGGATAATGTGCTGGTTTGGGCTGGGATAGAGTTAATATTCTTCGTAGTTGCTAGTATGGGGCTGTGTTTTGGATTTGTGCTGGGAACAGTGGTGATAACACAGGGATGTTTTTGTTATTTGTGAGCAGAGCTTACATAGCATCAAGGTCTTTTCTGCTTTTTGTACCACCCCACCAGTGAGGAAGCTGAGGGTGCGCAAGGAGTTGTGAGAGGACACAGCGAGAACAGCTGATCCCAACTGACCAAAGGGATATTCCATACCATATGGTGTCATGCTCAGCATATAAAGTTGGGGTAGGGAGAGGGAAGGGGAAGGATGCTTGGAGTTCTGGCATTTTGTCTTGCCAAGTAATTATCACATGTAACAGAGCCCTGCTTTCCTGGAGATGGCTGAACACCTGCGTGCCCATAGGAAGTAGTGAATTAATTCCTTATTTTACTCTGCTTGCCCACGGGGCATTTGCTTTAGCTATTAAACTGTCTTTACCTCCACCCACAAGTTTTCTCACTTTTACCCTTCTGATTCTCCCACTGATCCCAACAGACAGAGTGAGTAAGTGGTACATGGTGCTTGAGTGCTGGCTGGTGCTAAACCACTCACCTATTGATGTTTACAAATTAGATATACAGATTTTACTCCCTGGGAAGAAGTGGAGGGTACAAATGGTATGATAAGATACGGTTTTCTTGGCTGCTGAATGGACTTCAGTGCTGAAAAGAATGCTCATTTACCAGAACTCCACCTACATACTCCTGTGCAGATATGGAACTCAGATTTTCTTCATTAACTAGACTGTATGCATGGTATTCACATAGTGAAGATCCTCAGTAAGAGCTCATACTGCCCATATAAGTGGGTTTTTTTTAAAGAATCAAGCTCTTACCTCTCAAAATTACATCCAGATGGCATTGTTCCATATGTATGGCTGACTACTATAGAAAGGAGCAACAACGGGGTACAATGCACCAATTTTATCCCACTTTGACTTTGAAAATATAATCGGTACTTATAAACATTGTAAATACTACAGAATCATGCTAGTAGGATTATACTAAAATGGAAGTGCTAATATACCAAGCAAAATAGCTTTGCTGGTCCTAACTGGCTCCTATTATCACCAGTATCAGAGATTATATACCTCCGGCAACAAAAATATGCTGGAGCACAAATTAATATATACATGAAAGAGAGACAAGATTTAAGGAGGTGTTTCTTTTTATCTTACAATGAACTTTGTTCTTTGAGTGCCACTGTTAGAGTAATAAGTGCAAGCTCTTACATCCAGTGGTCAAGTCTCATCTAGATAATGAAATGGTAGCCTGATAAAGTACACATAACTACCCATTTTGACAGTACAATATTCCTCTGTACCTTGTGCAGCGAAATACAATCACCCTTGATGCATTATGTATTTATAGTATTACTTATAAGTGCCTGTTGTAAACAAGTTGTTAGACTAACAAGCACAGCAGATAAAGTATCATTATAGAGTAATCATTCAATCAATCACTCAATCAGAATCATCACAGGGTTGGCTTTTTTCTATATGAAAGACAATGCCTGAACTGAGGGGATTTTTTCCTCAGGTTATGCTATAGAATCTATTTTTGTGTGTCACCATTCTCAGCGTTAAATTGCAAGTCTCATGAGGCACTGCAACAAGAACAGCATAAGGATTTGGACACTTTTTTGGGGGAAGGGGCTACACAGCCATGTTTGATTTCAACTGAGTTGAAGATGGCATACACACCATTATCCAGTCACCAGTGACAGATAATTTCCACTGTGTCCTTTTTCATGAAGTTTTCAGTGGATATGCTTCAGACTTCTGCAGCCTACTCCTGACAGCCTGAAAGTTTGCAAACCCTCTATGTGCTGAAGATGTTGTGTCAGCACCGAGTCAGAGCACCTGAAGCCAGAACTTCACCTCAGGAGTCCTATCAAATGTAATTGCTCTCAGCCAAAGCTTCCTGGACTCTGCAGGGATTCATTTCATCTTCATCAAGGTGACACTGTGTCAACTTTGGGACTGTCACAGCATGTAGGAGCATGGCAGCCCCCCGAGGAAAACGAAGGAAAAAGATAACCTAAGCCCTCTACCTACCTTGAGGAGGGCACCTTTGCAAATGAAAGCAAATGAACACTGACTTCGCTTCTCTTTCATAGGCCAGCACACATCAGGTCAGCAACACAGTTGTAGCCAGCCTCTCACTGCCTGCTCAAACAACGCTCTGCTTAAGCCTGACACTTTAGTACAATAGCAGTGGATCTTAATGTCTTTTATTCCCAATGAACAAAAGAGCTAAACTTAGTCATTGCCCTTTCTATAAATACCTTCTGAAGTGCAATGTAGTTACTCTGCAACTTGTATGGGTTGACAGACTCCCTTAGCTGAATACAGATACTGTTGGAGAAATGTGCCCCAGTCCTGCTTCATGCTCACGGAAATAATAGTAGCAGTGAAGCAGTGTTAGAAGAATGTAAGAGCTGAATCCTTAGCAAGGTGGGTAAGAAAAAACAGGTGAAACGATTGTACAAAGAAATGCAGACACAGCTTCAGAGCTGTGCAAGTTAGGAGTATCAAGTAAGAATGAAAGTTCTTGATTCATGTGGTTGAGTTCAAGACCTTTGGTTACTGATGGGCAATGATCTAGCATTTGTTATGGATCAAGGTCAGAACTGCATAGCTGAGACATATTTAGGTGAGATGGAAGGATTCGTTTTGGTGTAATTAATACAACATAAGAGTACAGCGGGCATGAAAGGCTTCTGCTGGCATTGATGGGTGGATTATAAGTGGGTATGGAGCTGGTTAGTGCCTCAAAAAACAGTCTGCTAGAAGATGCTGATTAAGTGCCTAAGTCCTGGAACAGTACTAGGGTGAGGCATATCTACCAGACAGCATCTGTTTTGATGGTTCATGCTCAGTATTTAATAGAACACCGAGTCATCCAAAATGCCTTGAGGTAAAATAAATTGTTGCCAGCAGCCTACTCTCATGCTGGTTTAGTACATCTTAATAGCAATCTTTTGTCCTCAACCGCAAGGTGATTCCTAAACACCTCTTACAAGGTTTTGTTTGCAAAATGACAATCAGTAATTTATACAATAAGTGTTTACATTGTTTTCAACAATAGAGAGTACTGGTGATAGAATTATTGTGTGGAATCTAACTAGTTATATCATAAAAGCACCATTTGTTGAATAGGCACATTAAAGCATCCATGCCCTCTGCAAAATCCTGATGAGTGGATTTATTTGGGTTGGTGGACATCTGGTTAATCCTAGCTGTCTTCACTTGGACGCTGATGTGAATTCCTCACATTGCAAGGAAATTTCTTGTTAGCTGTTAGCTAAAACCAATGAGATTTGATTGAGCTCTCCGTACCCATGGAAGGCAGCCAGGATGTTGTTTGGAGAACAAATGTGAAGTGCTTTCTGAGCAGTTCTCAACTGTTGTCTGTTCCTGATGCTCTGGGTACAGGCAAAAACTCCATACCACAATTGATAGGGAAGTCTCATGCCTTTATGGACAGAGAAGGCAAATGAGTGTTTCCACTTTGATACATCAGTTGTCTACTGCTTGCTTTAAGAGAGATGTATTTGTGTCTATTCCAGTAGTAAGTCACTAGTACTAGAAACATTTGTCTGTGTGCTTTGGGGGTGGAATGTCAAAGGAAAAGTGTTGAAAGTGAGCAAAACATCTCAGTTACTTTGATTCCTCAATATTCCCTGAACCTTGTCTTTCGGATTGGTGACCCAGTTGTAGCGTAAGAGGATCATTGTTTCCCTGTGCATCCTTCTCCTTGCTACTGATGAAGATCCAGTGGCATACAATTAGATCTCATAGCTGTTTTCATTACTGAAGGTCGTGAGGTACTGATGAGTGGAGGTGTATGGGTTTGCATTTCTTTCTCTTCAACATCTAACAAAAGGCAATCTTGAACCAACAATGTTCCTTTCTTGAGATATTTTACAAGTGTGGGATAGCAAAGGTTCTGTTTGTTCAAAATCTATGTAAGCCCATCAGAAAAAGAAAAATTAGATGAAAAATTAGATGTGCTGATCTATCTTTACCCTATGAGTTTACTTAAGGTATTCAAAGAATGTGGCTGAAGATCTGTTCACAGCATAAAGCATCTGGATAAGAGATGAGTCATACTGACAAATCTGATGAAACAACCATAAACTGGGGGAAGCAATTGGAAGGAGTGACTGCTGTTATATTATTCCACTGGACTGAGTGCATTTGTTTATTACTCACATTTGCAAGATGTAAAGACCCCACAAGGTTGAAAATGTGAAATATTTTTCTGTCATTCAGTAAAAGATACATAGCAATATTTGCATTAAAATGTTGCTGATAGTTGGGACTGGAGTTCTGAAATTTACCAATGCAACTATTTCCAAGAAAATACTACTAGAGATCTCTGCAAACTATGGAGTTGAGGATGATGGTCTGATGGGATCAATACTATTTTTTATCTTAACTATCACAAATACTTGCAAAATCTTTACTTACTTCTTATTGCCTTGGTTAATGTTAGTGAAACACTGCTATCTATGCCATGCTCCAGGAAGGCAGTATGTTGTAAATATACTCTGCATATATTTGATAACCAGCAGTCCTGGGTACACAATTTTCACAGAAATCCTAAAATTCAAATGAGAATTTGGGAATTTTTTGTTCCAATTCACTTATGACCTTTCAATAAGTTCTGTTCAACCCAAGGAAAACAGCCATTACCCCCTAGATGGTTGAATATTTAAAACTCAAGGATTTTAACAGTCTGCTAAGTTTTTAAAGTATGCTCAGCCCTTAGCTGAATTGGATTACTGAAGCAGGAAAAGACATGTTTTCTTTATTTTATGGTTCTTTGGGAATATTGCTTTCCCCAGAAACCTCATTGCAGTTTATCAAATCTGGGCATTGTAACTTAAATTATTCAGTAATTAATTATTCAGTAACTTAAATTAAGAATTATTTGACCTATTCTGTCCTTTCAAGAATGCATTTTTCCCTCGTGTCAAAGAAAAATATAGATAAATGTTAAGTCTTTAAGTTACTTCTGAGCACCCTCTGACAAGAACTGTTTGTCAGAGGTGTTCAGCACATAAGAAGATTGCATCTCATACTTACAGAAAAAAGATGATACTTAAAAAGTGTCACAGATGTATGCAGAATGTAACAAGTCACTGATTTGCAGTGTAAACTAAAAACAACAGAATTTGACAAATATATATAATATATTGACAAATATATATAAATTTTGTAGAGTAAAATAAATAATTGTATGCACAGCAGAATCTGTTAATATGAGCAGTTATGTCGCCCTTGCTGGGCTTATAAATACACACACACAAGCACATATATATATATATGAAGAAAAATTCCTTGTAAATATCCATTGTATTACATTGAATTATTGGCCAGGTAGAAGGTTACAGGAGAACAGAAAATCATCTTCTTGTCTGAATTACTGTCACCATGGAACAAATTGGAAAAAATATTACTTTGTGTCAACCAGTTGCACCCCACTGCACACATGGATGTCTCCTAGAGCCATCAAGATAATATCTGAGCATGTAATCATAGCTGGAACAGTAAGGAATCCTCTTTTTCTGCTACAACCAAACAGCACATTGAACCCACAAAGACATGACCAACATTGTCACTCTCAACCAAAGTTAGAAACAAGATTTCTGCCTTATGGCCTTTGAGATATCTTTTTCTTTTTTTTCCCGAAGTGTGTGGGCAGGAAATTTCAGAGACAACCTTAGCATACTAAATAACTTCAGTAGCTAAGGTCAAAACTGCAAGCTTTGCAAGTTGCTAGAAATTTCAAAACAGAAACAAAGTAAACTTTAATGATGTTTAAGTATTCTAGTTCTATACAAGTATTCATCTTCTGTTTTAATTCCAAACATTTTTATAAGATGTAGATTATGAATTTAATAATTCTTAATGTATTTACCATACTAAAAAATTTAACTGCTTCAACCTATTTAATCTGACTATATGTATTTTATTCAGCATTCATTGTATAGCTCTTGTATAAACATATCACCTATATGACTTGTGTTTCTAACAGTAAAACTGTTTCAAGGAAAGCTAAGAAAGTTTCTTTTAAAGGTCTTAGCTTGTAAGACGCTGAATGTTTCAAGCCCCATAAAATCTGCAATGGGTGCTCAGGACCACAGAGAAAGTGCACAGTTTTTGACAACATTCTTGGTTCAATGCTAAGTGAAATCATAGGGAAAGAGCTCTCAGTGACTTGACTGAGCTTTGAATCACACTCAGGCTCCTTGTGGCAGATCCAGCAAGGTTATGTGTTATTTGTGAACCACCAAAAGTATAAGGCCTTATTGTAGCTGCAGTTTTTCAGGTGGAGAGAGTAACCAAAGGATGATCCTCATTTGTAAGGGATACCACTCTGAGTCAGTTTTGGAAATTTTAGTGACCAGCAAAGCTTTTAACTTAAATATTAATTACCAATCATGAAAATTATAGTAATGTGCAAAATGCTCATTTTACATCACTTTTAATACTCAGAGTTAAATATATACTCTAGTGATCTCTGGAAAAGGGACTGGAAGGCATGTTAAGCAAGTTTGCAGATGACACAAAACTGAGAGGAGCCATTGACTCCCTTGAAGGCAAGAAGGCCCTGCAGAGAGACTTTGACAAATCAGAGGGCTGGGCAGTCACCAATTATAGGAAGTTCAACAAGGGGAAGTGCCGGATTCTGCACCTGGGTTGGGGCAACCCTGGATGTACGGATGACTGGGGAACGAGATGCTAGAAAGCAGTGCCATAGAAAGGGACCTGGGGGTCCTGGTCTGTGGCCAGTTGAATATGAGTCAGCAGTGCCCTGGCAGCCAGGAAGGCCAACCATCTCCTGGGGGCATCAGGTAAAGCATCGCCAGCTGGTTGAGGGAGGGGGTTGTCCCACTCTGCTCTGCACTGAGAAGCCTCACCTTGAATATTGTGTGGAGTTCAGGGCACCACGATGTAAGAAAGATATTAAGCTATTAGAAAGTGTCCAAAGAATGTTGCAGGGCCTTGATGGGAAGCCATATGAGAAGTGACTGAGGTCACTTGGTCTGCTCAGCCTGGAGTAGAGGACACTGAGGGGAGACCTCATTGCAGTGACAACTTCCTTGTGTGGGGAAGAGAAGGAGCAGACACTGATCTCTTCTCTGTGGTGACCAGTGACAGGACCCTGACACAGCCTGAAGCTGTGTCAGGGGAGGTTTAGGTTGGGTATTAGAAAAAGGTTCTTCTCTCAGAGGGTGGTTGGGCACTGGATCAGGCTCCCCAGGGAAGTGGTCACAGCATCAAGCCTGACAGAGTTTAAGCAATGTATAGATGATACTCTCAGGCACACAGTGTGATTCCTGTGCAGGGCCAGGTATTGGACTCGATGATCCTTATGGGTCCCTTCCAACTCAGCATATTCTGTGATTCTGTGATCTTAAAAACTAATCTAGACTGCTCAGAAACCCTTGATATTGCCTTCGTACCTTCACTGAATGTTGATCCTGAGACACAGCAAAAAACTGCTCTCCAAACTGATTCAGCATTGGGGTGGTGCTGGAGAAAGAAGTTTCTTTCTGAAATTTTCTAGGTCATATGGATTCTACTTGTCCTTGTCATGAAGAGGCTCTGGTGTCCTGGCAAGATACTTGTTCCTCTGCAGCTTGATAACATTTATTGTAGAAAGCTCTATAAAGAAATATCATAAAGTGAAATTACAAAAGGGTTGCATAAGGAATTTTTATTTATTTACCCTTCCATCATCAGCTTTCTGTTACCCCGAAGCACCAAAGCTACTATGTATTGGTTTGGAATTTTTTTTAATTGAAGAAATTTACCATTTTGGTCAGGTTTTGTTTGAAAAAAACCAAAACAAACCCAAACACAGCTAGTAGATGTAAGTATGCCTTTGGTTTCACCATGTTTTCTTGATTACAGATCTAAATTTAATGTAAAGTGCTGTGGTTTAGTTCTGCTTTTAAAAGCAAACCTAATATATTCTACACTGCAAGAACTCTATGGTTACCTACTTCTTACTGAAGAACAAATGCATTTGTTTTCTAAATGGTCATTTTCCAGAAAGCACATTAAAGTACAATTTACTCAGTTTGCAAAAACACTGTAACATTTCTGTGTTTAGCATTATGTTCATGGATGGATGACTCTCCTACAACAGAATGCAGTATTTACCGTACTTGAAATGGATTTTCTACACTGCCTGGCTACCAGTAACTAAGAAAGATGAACTGTGAATGAGTCTGATAGATCCTAGTCTATTAGTACACTGTAGTTTTATTTCAGAATAAACTGTCTGGAATCACAGAAGAAAGGGTGCTTAAATCAATTTTGTTGATTCAAGTAAACTTCTATGGCCCAGAATCTGGACCTCATCTGTTCTGGGCCTTTATGAAGCTGGGTCAATTATTTGCCACTTCTGTTTAAATATGATTCTTGCTCAACTGAAGAATTTCAAGATTCTCAAAACCTCATTGCTAGGAACATTTCTGTCTAGCCAAAAGAAGTAGGGAAAGTAGCTGTGCTTGCTCAGGAACAAGACAGGAATCAGAGAATGGTTTGATGGTTTTGGTACACAGATTGTGTTTCTAGGAACAAAACTACTCACTAACAAAAGCAGTGGTCTGCAGTGGTCCACTACAGCCTAACACTGTGTTGGAATTATTTTAACATTAACATAGAGAGAAACAATTGTAATGTAAAACTTACACCAAGACACAGACTAGATTCACACCATCCCTCAAATGATGAATGTGGCAGCATACAGACCAAAATTAGTCTTTGGTGAAATTTCTGACACATCCAAGTGGCTATAATTTGTAACTTCTGCCTATAATACAGCACCTCAACCTCTCCTGACACTAATGGACCACAGCAGTGGGGGCTGCATTGCTATTGTAGGCAGAACTCAAAGTCCAACTTCCTTTAGGGAACAATTGCACAAAAATTTTCCTACTTCATTTGTGCTGGTAAATTACTTGGATTTGATTGGTGTATCTAAGTCTTTAGTAACTGTTGTCTTGACTTTAATTTCTATGTGTGTTTGTAATTCTGAATAAGGGAAAAAATCATGCAGTTTGATATATTCTGGGATCTCTTCCCACAGATATGGAGAAACAGAACACTGTAGATCCAAGAAATGAAGCCACAAGATTATTCAAGATCCATAGTGTTCCCCATCCTCAGCTTTCCTAGCAACTTATTTCTGAGATGCTAGAAATTTTAACATGAGCGCTAGAGGGGCTCCCCAACAGATAGAGAGGATGGTACCTTAGAAAGCTAGTGAATTATGCATAGTTTTTAAAAGGACTGTATCTGCATTGTGTCTTCATGAAAAATACTTTGAATTTGAATGATTTTTTTCTTCTGTGATACAATTATTAATTTACTAATATCTCATCCTATTTTTCCCCACAGTTACAGGGATTGGGACCAGGTTTGTTGAGCAAGATTGTGTAACCTTGTACAAGCAGTAAAACAGAAAGACATATGAAGTAGTGCTACCAAAATCAACTCACTGAGCAACAGAGAGTCAATAGTAATTTAATTAGCTGCTTATAGCAGTCTTAGCATAAAAAGCCAGCTGTGTAACTGCAGCCTTCACAATTTCCAGCAGAAATGTAACACCAAAACACACCCAAATATGTTCTTCAGGATTGTAAAGTCTAAGGGCATTTATTTGCCTTTAGTAACATGAATAGTAAACTCCAGAGATAACTTTGCTAACGACCACATGCATTTGTTATATTACATATGCTTATGATACTGGATTTCAAAAAAAAAAGAAATAGAGATGTGTATGTAATGTGGGCTTTTTGCTGTTGTGGAAATAGAAATTACAAAATAACTTTGGACTTTCACCACATGGAAGTGTTTTTGCAAGGTTTTTGAACATGGACATGTTCCCCATAGTGGGGAGGTGGGAAAGCAATTGATCATCATTGTAAGAGCTAAATGTGGCAGTAATACTTCTCACAGCAGAAGGAGAAATGGAGGCACAGAGGGGACATGCACTGTGGCAGTGCCTCACGGCAATTCCTGGGCAGCCTGAGGCTCCTCCCTGTCCTCGCTTCCTAACAGTACAACCTCAAGAGGCAAAGAGGATTTTTGGGGGGCATGCTGCCATTGTGGGATATATGACAATAACAAACAATCTCTAGAAGAGAGGGAGGGCTTTTTTGTGGGTTTTTTTCCCAAAGAAACTAGCATATTGGTTTCTGCTTATTGACAACAGCAGTCTTGTGTGAGCTGCGATGCAGGTCCAAACAGGCTTTGTGCTAAACATACAACTTACATGGTTTACTCTTCTTCTTTGGATACTTCTCAGTGGTAAAAATAATATCACCCCCCACAACCCCACAGACACCATTGTGTACTGGGATCTGGAACTGTCGCTGCCGACCATGAGAGATTCAGGAGTGCACAGCTCATTTTTGGAACTAATTAATTATATCATAAAAGGAGATTTATTCTTCCCCTGCCCAGCCCCCATCTTCCCCAATCCTTGCTAATCTTTTTTTCTGGGGGAAAATAAGGAAGGTGTTTAGCAGTCTCAGTTGTCTCTGTGATTCAAATCACAGAATGAAGCCAGACAGCAAAACAAGTGCAGATCAGGCAAAGACTGCCTGCTCTGCTTGTGCTTTCTCCGCAAGAATCAGTTTCAAATATTAGGTTGGGGTTTTTTTCCTGTTGCAATTAACTAAGAAAAATATTTCAAAGCTGTATAATTAAAGGCCAGCATTTTATTAGGTTTTAAAATAGCCTTTATGAAATCTACTCCTGCCACTGGTAATTACAATGTACATCTTAATACACCTCTGCTAGGCCTGAGCTGGAGATAACAGTCCTGTGTGTATTGCATTTGGCTTGTGCATAGAAGGTAAAATCCTTTATCTTATCTCAATCTCCAAACAACCAGCCTCTCTTCCAATTCAGCCCTAATCTTCTTAGTAAATAATACTGATATTTTTCACCATAACAAAAATGGAGCTGCCAGATTCAGACTGATAACACCTCTCATTTACACACCATTCTCTGTCCAAATCTGCCTGATTTTTCTTAATCTCTTTAACTCATCAAAAAATACTTTTTTACATTCAGCCATGGTAAGTTCCTTGCTACCAAATAATATTACTATAAATAAATCCGTTGACTACAGCTGTCTCTTTGGATAGATATTGGAACTCTTCTCCTTCTTGGCTTGTTTCATTGAATGATGACAGATTATTGTTGTCCAATTTTATTTTGCTGTAAAATTTGTTATTCTAACAAAATGACTTAAAAGGATTGTTAACTGAGAGCACGCCTAAAAGGCTTTTTTTTTTTTTCCACACGATGCCATCTCAGTTCACTTCTCTTGAGAATGCTGTCTTTGCACTCCCATCCTTTCCTTTGCAATGGCTTATCTTTAAAACAAGGGAAATGATAACCTAAGTCCTTGGATTTTTTATAGCCTATTAATTATCTCTGTATGATTTCTTAAATTGCAAAAAAATACTGCCAAGAGAATGGCAGAAAAAAAGCTGGATATCAGGACTTCCACTTACAGTGATTAAATGGAAATAATATACTCCAATGTGACTAGTTTATTTGAGCAGCAACGTAACCTCTAAGTGACACAGACATTTGGGGTACCTGTCCTAATATGGCAAAATGTCCATGTAAATAAACACTAGACTCAGTCATTTTACACCAAACCCTCTTTCATCCACTGACTGACGGATATACCACATCAGAAATTTTGAACAATCTGCATCAGAGAAAACAATCTGAAAATGTATAGGAGAATAAAGCCTAGAACTTCCAGGGGTTACAGCTGAAGGAATAGGCATTTGTCTTCTGTACGGCCTGTGGACCTGAAATTC